>JAODUE010024891.1:0-15169 GCA_027564755.1 Amblyopsis hoosieri
TTGTACGTAAATGCAACAGACAAGAGCATTACTAGTTCTGAAGCCTATTAAAAAACGCACACACGTCATGTACACACATGCTTTTACTCGCTCTAGCTGTCTCATTGCATCATTTGGCCCTGTTCATCATTCCCGCAGTTTTAAGTTAACCACACTGACCTCTTTCATTCCTCATACCTACACAACGTTTAGTTAATTTGTGTTTCAATACACACAACTGTCCTTTGTTTCTGCCCCCTCATCCTAAAACCATATGTTATCTCAGTCTGAGAACTAGTGATGAGAAATATGGCTCTTTAATTTGAAGGGAGCTGTACCTTATGGCTCCTTTCATTTCCAAGAGTTGTTAAACAACAGCTCATCTTTCTTTTCTTTTTTCAGGGGCTGGGGTTACAAAGTTGATCTGCAAAATAATCAAGGATAATGACAGGGTACATTTGGATCAGATTCAATCTTAGACATCCCACCATTATAATTAAATTTCATAAAGTTGTCTTGAATGCAACTCATTGTTCAACGTGCAATTAATTCTAGTTACTATAATAGTGCATCCAAATGCTGAATTTGTACTTCATTCTTTTCGAGAGACTTTTGAATCAAACACGACTGTATCACTGTAATTTCCACTTTAAAACGGTTTGAGGCCATTGTATGAAGGTATTTGGTGCAAATAACTGAGCATTTATGACAGAGGAAATTGTAGTTGGTATTACAGAGAATACGGCTTTTGGAGTTACAAGCTTGCAGAATATTTTTTTCTCCTATAAACAACAAAAGAACAACAATTACACCTCAAATTTCCCATTGCAGGTGAACAAATCGTATTTTACAGTAGTACAAATGAAGTTATTTTCTGATTTGTGCTCTGCAATTTGTAATCCTCTACATTAAGTCAGCAGATTTCAGCAAGTATTTTAGTACTTTAGTTTGAACCAAACTGACAGCGTAATATTGACTTTTGGGTAATCAAATAACATAACGTAATGCTATTTATTTTTTTATTTTTTTATTCTGACCGGTAACCGACGCTCATTAGCCAATTATCAACCAACAATATTAATGTTATATTTAGAATGAACCAGTGTCTGTGCGGCCGAATGCCGGAGATAAGTCTGTGCTGATAACAGTTGAAATGAATGATGAAATTACTGTTGTAGAACTGTACAAGTGGTCTTAACAGATAATAACAGATACCTGTAAATTACCCTACATTAGCCTAGCCTAACCCTTGCTACTTTGGGTATGCCACACTGCAGACAATGATGTAGTATCTAGCCAACATTTATATGTACATTTCCATCATGTGTTCAACCAGTGCAATGAATCTGGAGCTGAGTGCACCAGCTGGGCAGAAACATGTTGGTCTTACCTCTTTCATCGGTCTTAGCTACGTCTTGTGGGATGCATTAATAAGGTAGGAAACGCAGAACTGACTTTGTATATGTTTAAGTGAAATATTTATAAAAAATCATGGCAGAGCAGGCCCACTGTAGGGAAACACAGGCCCAATTCCCATTCCATAGCACTAAACCTCACTCCTAACATCTAAGTCTCCAGATGTTCCTTCAAAACTCAATTTTAAAGGCTGTCCCTTTAAGTTGGAGAGTAGACTAGACCAGCTAAATTAAATTAAATTGATTAATTCCTCCATAAAAACATCAAAGAAATGTAATATGCAAGTGAAATGTCAAAATTGTTTGTAGCCAACATTTGCAGCTTTTTAACCATTAAATGTAACGCTACTTCTACTTCATACTTCATATACCATTTCTCTAAAATGGTTTTTGTACACATTTTTATTTTGCGTGCACAAGTGAAACAAAATACTTTTGTTCACATCTTAATATATGGAGGCGCTAAGGTGAGGTTGAATTGAATTGTTATATTGGCTCAGATCATCAATCTGATGCTCCTTAGTCCTGCCGTGCTCGTGCACGCGTCTCCTGCCTGTTCACTACCTCATACCCAAGTAGGTAGTGAATGAGAATTGGGACACAGCCACAGTCTAGCATAGTCACACCTAGCTAAAAACAGTCAATATTTCACAATGGCAGAGAATTATTTTAGCACGATTTATCAACCAGCGTCTTTTAGGCATTTTGCCGATGTGGCTACAAGCAATTAAATGTGATATTTGGTGGTTAATGCTCTAGCATAGCTTGACAAATCATTGGACTCAATTTTACTTCTGTTGCAAAACTGTGTGTGCACAGTGTGCACTTATGCACGTCATCACTATATGTAAACAGTAAATGGGTCTATTGTGGTTGTTAGCAGGAATATAAGCACATTCACATGCACTAACAATCACATGCACTAACACATATTTGAACTAACAGTTCAATGTGATTACTGTAAGGAAACTTAGCATATCAGATTTTACAAATATGTTTTGTGACTTCCTGCATATAGTTTAAAAAACAAAGCCCTTGTGGTGATAACCTTTGCAAGTGTCGGTAACCTAAACAAAATTATGTCTGCTTGGCATCCCTGTACTGTAGTGTGACAAGATCACAGCCAGTAATACGTGTGTGTGTGTGTGTGTGTGTGTGTGTGTGTGTGTGTGTGTGTGTGTGTGTGTGTGTGCGTTGTGGTATTGCATCATTCTGCTCATCTTAATATATTACCATAGCTATTTGCATACAATTAGATATATACAGTAGGATGTTTGCATGGGGTTCATTAGTGATGCAATGCTTTGCCTTCTCTACAGAGAAGTATCTTAATGGGTTTCACATCATTACCTGTATTTACATTGTGCACACTACACTATATATACAGATACATGTGAATGGTATTCATAAATTAACCACGTTTCATGCCCTTTACCATTTATCATGATGCATTTTCTTGCTCACACACAGTACGCAGAAGCTTGTCAGCGTTTAATAAGATTGAAATAAATGACAGCATGTTGATGATGTTTGACTCACGTTAAGGGAATATCTTGAGCCCAACATCCTAATTCTTTAAAAAGTGCCGGATGTTTTGTTGTATTGTGTTGTGATACACAGCAAGAGGAAAAGTGCAACACACTTGTCCATAATTTCAAAACACAACAGCCTATGGAAGGAAAATGTGGGCTTAATGTGGGTTTAGGTCTCCCTAAAACACTGCTTGCAGGTATTCCAGTTAAAAGCAGGTCCCCAACAAAATCCTAATCTATAATTGACAAATATGAATCTAAAAATGAATTGTATATTATATGCAAGTAAAACATAAAAATGTATAAATAGTAGAAAACGAGGAAACTGCTGAAGTGGTCTCTCTTTTTTTTTTTTCTGTGGCTGTATATAATTTAGAAAAATTACATCCACACTTACTTGAGAGCTCTTACAATTTCTTACAATTCAAAACTATTTACTTGGACTGGTGACCTAGATCAAGCTCTATTCCACATGATGAAAACATTCACTGATTTATTCTATAATGTGTCTTAGGAGACATCTGTGAACAGGCATACTGTACAATGCAGGGGGTGGAGCGAATGTTATTCTTTAGCCTCTACCAGCTGTAGCTAAAATCAAAATAATGACCTGTATTTTTACTTGACCATTAAAAAAGCTTACTAGAATGACAGTGACAAGAAATCCATGAGTATCATTTAAAGGTGAGGTACATTTGTATTGTGACATTACAAAATAACTATTGTTTTTACATTGCTATTTTGTAATTTAAACGCAACTGGTTGAAAAATTATTTCCTGCCAAATATTTGTTTGTCTAGATACCGGTCATATTTATTAGAGGTTGTGTTGAAAAGCATGGCGTCCATACCTTGATATTGCTATATTAGCTTTTCCTCACCATTGCTTTAAGACATGCGAGGACAAGTTAAACTGTTGGCAGCCTATGAGGAAGTGTGTTAAAGGGGAATATACAGTACTGTACTGTATGTGGCCAGGTACGCACTACATTGGTACTGGGGGATTGTGAGCAGAGCCCGTCAGGCCTGCAGAAAGCCAACTAAAATGCATTCTAGAGATTGGCTACCTGCCCCCAGCAAACAAACCTTATAATGGAAATCTATTGGCTTCCAAGTGGATGCATTCATTTTCATTATACTGTAGGTTTATCTGTCTCCATATGTTAGAATGCCACAGTGCAGGGATGTGCTACAGGGTCATGACAGAATTAAAGTATGGACTCATCTTTCACGGCACATTTTTATATACTTTTCTCCGTTGGAGGGTGTTTTTATACGACACATCTGAGATTTATCTTAATAATCACAGAATGGAAATGCGTCATTTCAGGGGTTTTTTTTGGGTCGAGCAGATGGTACTTTTAGTGAAGAGATTAATTACAGTACAGCGGCACATTAATAAAAGCAAATATTTGACGGGGAAATGCAATTTGCCCAAAGTGCAAGGCCAGTGCAAATAGGTGAGTCCGAGCCAGAGGAGGCAGATAGCCCGTGGGCGGATCATCATTTATTCCCTTGTTGTGCATAAAACAGAAGCTGGCAGAATGGAGGAGACAGGAAGACTAATGGGCATTCACACACCTGGCACAAAACTGGGCATCGCATCACAAGACAGGCCAGAGAGTTACTAAGCTGTTGGTTTCTTCATTCGGACTCCTAGCAAACATGCCCACAAATGCACCTTTGGATATTCTACCTATCTTTATACTGAATACAGAAGTGGGTTTGTGAGACGTTCTTCATGTTTATGTCTGCATTTGCATGCATGTTGGTATTTGAGTGTGTGTGTGTGTGTGTGTGTGTGTGCGTGCGTGCGCGTCCATAGAAATGTTTGAAAAATAAAACAATGGAAGTATAAAATATTACATTTTCTAAGCCTGATAAAGTTATTTTACTTTTTTGTTGCTGTACAAAGTAATATTATTCGTAAATAAAGTAATATGAATCAATAAGTAAGGTGGGAGGTTGATGAAGGGAGCATACATGTGTAATGCCTCTGTGTCCGTATACTGCTAAATTCCTTCTAGTCTATTATTTCAATAAATGCACAGGGCTCATATAGGTTTTCTGAGACATCCTATCTAAAGCAAGCAGTTGTGTCATCAAAGCAGTATCTATAAACACTATAGGCAATTAGCCACAAGTTATGTAACATTTGGTAAAATTCACAATTCCAGTAGTTAGCCTTTAGACTTGTACATATGTTCATGTTACCAAAGGTGGCAGTTACTGACCATTTTAATCAAACATTCTTGACAGAAAAATGCATGTATTCCAACAGTATAAATCACGGAACCATCTCTTATTACAGGCCGAATGAAGAACAGACCAGCAGTGTTCTCATGGATTTCTGCCAGACAAATGGGTATAATCAGGACAAGTGGTAATTTTCCTCAAATCTAGAATTTATCAAGGAAATGAAAGGACCAGAGCAACGGACAAACTATCACATCAAAGATGAGTGCTCTCGCCAAGCTTTAAGGGAAGTCAAGCTAGAAGATCATACTCTTCTTTCTTGTTGGAAATGAGAGGGCAGCATATGTTGGCCTAGCATCAAATGGGTATGCAGAAGCTGATAAATTAAGTGTTAAATATTACAAACAAACTGTTACTTTGTCTTTATACAATATCTGTGTTCCTGCTTTTATACAGAATGTTTCATTGTATTCAGTTAATAGGAAACTGAGCATTCTGATATGTTCATTTGATAGATTCTGTAGCTTCATTGTTGTATGGGGGCAGCTCCTGCCCTTTATGTCCTACAATGAATGCCTTAGACCAGCGGCCCTTCAAAACACGGGTCAGATTAGACCTATATATTTGATTATGTTTGACCTATTGGTCCGCCCATGAACACACCATGGAGTTTCGTCTGATCTTTTTGGATTATGGGGCTAGGGAAGAAGGTACAGCTAGAGATGGCTTGTCTTCTTGTGATCCTGCCACCGGAGGAGCTAAGAAACCCACATCTCTGCACCAATCGACCTCACTACGGACGGCTGTCTGTCCTCTTCATCATCATCATCATCATCATCATCATCCTGGGCCTCTGGTGGCTTCAGCTCCACAAACCCTCCAGGAAATGGCCTTCTGGCTTCTGGAGCCAGAGGAAGATCTCTCCTAGGGGTTCGGCTGTAGGAAGACCTGCGACAGGTATGTTGACTCAGTATCTTTATCGCAATATCACGTTGCGCTAAATAATATCGAAAATGTTGCAGGAAGTGCAATATTCAGTTTATTTTGTGGAGAGATGCGTCCGCTGGCTATTTGGCTTATTTGTTTTTGATTTAAACAGAAAAGTAAGATGTGTGGCTGAGGAAGCTAAAAATTGAGATTGAAGCGTAAACATTAGTGGTAAAAAATAATGCCTCCTCGGTAGCTTGGAATTACTACTGTATGAGTCCAATATGACTGTTTTTGTTTTGATGTTATGAATATACAGTATTTTGCTGCATTTTCCCATTACCTTTGTGTTTTCACTTGCGTTTAAAAATATCTAAATTAATCAATATCGATATTGCAATTTTCATTCATTTGTGTTTGACACATGCCTATAAGACACAACACCATTGGGTATTGATGCATAATTAATATTCGTTGGTAAGTAAGGGTTTTTTATTATTCAACTTTCCAACTATGTTAAATTTGTTCATTATTATTGCTAATGATAGCTGTAGTTCTGGCAGAGGAAAATATTAAAGTGATTAGATGACAGTGATTAGATTAATTTCTCTGTTTAGTTTAAGGGGGCCTGTGGAGTTTCTCTGGGTGTCTTATTGATTGCGACACAAAATACAACCTAGATTCAAATGAGAATTTATTTTGTCCTGATTAGCTGCGTAATGAGAGCGTACCTTCAAAGCAGGCTTCCTTGACAGACATTAAATAAAGGCAATAGAACTGTATTCAACAAATTTGGGGAGGAATCAAATGAATTAATTGATCAATTTACTGTTTTGTTTTTATCACTTTGCCCTAAAATTCAGAACCGTGGTATAATTTTTCACAGCTCTAGACACAATACTTAAAACGGTAACCACTTTTAACACAGGCTGTCAATTTTTTAAAACATAGTATTGTGCAATCATATCTTTAAAGAAACTGCACAGATTTATTGTGGAATTCCATAGGAACATTAATTTAGATCATAGACGCACAAGGACTAATAGAAAGAATACACCACAGTAAAATCACTAAACAAAATCTGAAATCTATTGATGAAATGCAATACAGTAAAATAATGTTCCTGCAGTGTTCCTCAACTAGCTAACTGTCAGAAGCAAAATAAACTATTACAGTATTTACTGTACTTAGATATTTCTATCAACCCTGTCCTGTGGATTTGGCCACAGGTTCTCATCCACATCACAGTTGATGTTTTCATTAGCCAAACATCTTATAAAGAATCATTGCGCATGGTGAATCCAGGCCTGGCATTGGTCTGCCGTGATGTCATTGCATGCTTCATCCATGGTCTGGAGTAGGGTGACTTGTTTGTGACGGTGTCTATTGTACACCTTCCACCTCCATGTGGATTAGAATTCCTCAATTGTATTAACTATTTACAACTTCTGTAAAGTGGATAGTATGAAAGGGATAGTATGATGATAAAGACAGTATGGTACATTTTGAATGGGCCTGAAACCATTCTTGCACTATTTGAGAATGTTGGAACCTGACATTATCCCACACAATGACATAGGTCACACCATCAGCTCTACAGACCTGATTTAGCTTTTAAAGAAAGATTATAAGGAAATCTGCATTATTCACCATGTTGAAGACTGCCTCATCCAAATGAATGAATTTGTGATGGCAACATGAAACTGAACATATACCTGAAGATACTCATTACATACATCAGTTGCTTCACTCTGTCTGCAATTCTTTCAATAGGGCACCCAGAATAGCTGTTTAACAGACACCTGGTGCCTTTTCAGAATGCGGGCAATAGTTGACAACCCTATGAAGAAATGAGTTCAATGAGCAAATTATCTCAGGTTTATCTGTATTGTATCCAAGCAATTAGAAACGTGTGAAAAATTAGCATTTTGATCATAATTTGTGATTTTTGAGGCAAAGTGGTTAAAATTATTGTATTTTACAGTATGAATATATAAACCTGCATGACATTTCACTACAGTATTTTGCTTTTATTGAAATAAACCTATTATTTCAATGTCTCTGTTTGTAGTATTTGCTCTACTAGTCATTTTACAGTTATGTATTCATATGTAGTACTATAATGAAACCTGCTGTATCACATTTTGTACTACAATATTTATTGATTGTACGAACAACTACATACAGTAAGTAACCTATTGGTATCTTGTGTGTCTGTGATCTAAATTAATGTTCCTTTGGTATTTCACAATATACATTTGTAATGTGAACCAATGACCCTGCATGTGAACATTTTATTAAAAGATACGGCAGCACTATGCATGTCTAGATGCTATGCGTGTCTAGACTTCTGACGTTCTAGAGAACAATTACACCAAGGTTCTGAATTGTGTGGCAAAGTGGTTAAAACATACTGTAATTAAGCAGGACTTGTTAGATTACCTTTTCTGATACTGAGTTTGGAAGCAAATACAGTACAACAACTATTAAAGATGGGTATGAATCTGTCACGATCGCACTGAGGTAAGGACCCAAACGCAAGACATGCAGCGGACGTAAACAAGGTTTTATTCAATAAAGAAACAAAAAGGGGTACAAAGGCAGGAACGCGGGAGCAACGCAACATTTCAACAATGACGACACAGGACTGGGGAAAACACCGGGGCTAATACACAAGTAGACAAGCCAGGAAGACAGAACATTGACTCATAACATCGAGGAACCGGTGCAGCGCATCAGACGTGATTACACAGACACGGGTGGAATTAACGAGACTGGGATACACGGGGCAGGGAGTGACGGGCAAACAGGCTTGATATACAAGGTAAACACATGAAGTGACGAGACTAACAGGACTGGGATCAGAAAACATTACAGAATTGTTTATACTTTAAGTTTTAGCAGTTTCTGACTTTTGTTCAACACATAACTAAATTGTGCAGAAATTACTTCTATAAATGTAAATATGACAAATCAATATAACCCCCCACACTTAGAGCAAGGGAGACATGACAGAAAGTGATTTCATGTAACAAAAACACAAGGACATCAACTCTTAATACTTCTTAATGAGATCATTGACAAACTTGTGCTTATAGTGTGTGTGTGTGTGTGTGTGTGTGTGTGTGTGCGTGTGCGCGCGCGCGTCGGTGTCGTCCATGTGCCTATTGGAAGGACAGAAGCCTCTCAGCCTCATTGATTAGCTCATCAGATTGACCAGCTGTGTTTCACCAGAGATAATGTTTTAATTAACGGACTTCAATATCTAATTAAGATCAGATGTAGATGCTTTATAGAGGTCATTTAAATGAAGGCAGACACGTGACCAGGGGCACGTCGGGGTGCATGATGGGATCGATAGTTGCCCAATGTGAAGCACCTGGACAAGTTCTAGATAGAAGGTTCGAGAGGAAATCATTCCACGGTCAATGGGGTGTTTTAAAACAATGTTGAAGTCGCGTGAATGTTGAAGGCAATCACTGCATCACTGAATAAAGGTTTGAACTGTTAACTAAGGGATCAATTCACATCCACACAGTTATCAAACTCAGTAGACAATGTGTGCATTCTGCTCTAAAAGTGGGTGTTGTATGTTGGACCAACCACTGCAGTTGCCACTGTAACATTACATGTTGATGACATTTTGGTTAGTGAAATGTCATATATACTGTATATAATAATTTATCACCAACACAAAAAGTAAGGACATTTGTATTTGGTAGATTATTTAGTTGATGTAAATGCTTCATGGCAGTGCATCTTATACCATTGGAAAGCCTTATAATTTCTTTTTTAAATTCTGCCACATTTGTAAGGAACATGCATTTGTGGGATGAGCAGCAGAGCTGAGTATTAGGGTGGCACCCATGGTAGATTGGATGATTGACATATTGGCAATTTAACAATGTATTCATTTAACAAACAGGAGCGTCAGTAGCATGTGGAAGAGCCATACACAGCCACAACAGCCTGGCACCTTCTCTTCATGCTGGTCACCCTGCTGTGGGATGGCATCCCATTCTTTAACCAGCATTTGTCATGTCAGCTAACATGGTTGTGTTGGTCACAGCAACCACGTGTTCCTTCACAACTTCCTTACTTTTTGTGCGTATAGTTTATATATATATATATATATATATATATATATACACACACACATATATCTCAAATACATACTTTAAATAAATAGAAGTGTGTGAAATCTATTTATATGAAAGTCAGATGAAGTATATGGTTTACAGTCATTTATTGTATTATGGAACAGCCTTGGTGCTTCTCCTGCCCGGGGTTGGTGCACCCCAGGCAGATAGTGTGGGTTCCTGGAGCCCTGGAGTTAAGTCCCTAAAGCTCCGGAGCACCAGGCGAGGTTTGGTGCTTCTCCTACCCGGGCTTGGTGCACTCCAGGCTGACCGTGTGAGATCCCAAGGTCCCGTTGGAGCTCCTGGAATCCTGGAGCCAATCAAATCAATCAAATTACTCTTCTCCTTTAATTGTAGTCATACGATAAAACACACTGCTTAAATTATGAGGAGTGATTTTCATATTATACATTTTTTGTTGTTGCTATTTTTTGTATTTTACCCAATTGTGTGTGATTGATTTTGACAGTGTTTACTGTAGGCATGTACACCATCCTAAATATTTTAACATTTCCTAAACAGATTCCAGCTAGAAATGTATAACAATGGAATTACCAGCTGTTTTTGGTAGCAAGCAATAGGTAACCGCCACCACTGTATTGGTTGATGTTTTACAACTTCAATCAACATGACAACACCATTTCAAAGAGACACTATACTGAACCTGGTCTCCTCATATAATAGGACACAGAACAAACTGAAATGTAAAATTGGAGGCTAAAGGCTGGTACAGGTATGTGGCAGTTTTCCTGTCTAATGATTGTCCAGGCGTCCGCAAGGTGACTTTGATTCATCATCACAGGACTTCTCTTCTCTTTCACCCTCTCTTCATTCACCCTCCTTTCATTCAATCTGTTTAGCTCTTTTCCTGGGCCAACCACAGTCTGCCCTGACACTCCAGGCTTTAAAAGCCGGCTCTAATTAAAACCAATGTTTAAATACCTTCACTAATCCATAGACCATTGCAGTGTATTAAGACTCCCAGCATTGATTAGCAAGGCTGTTTCAAAGACCCAGGAAAGGCAAAGTAATTAGAAGAGAAGAATAGAGAAAGAGGAAATGTATCCTTATTGTTTGTTTACCTAACCAGAAAAATAAACTATAAAATAGCATACACAATTTTTTTAATGAAACAATTTCATTAAAAATCTAAGATGCAATCTTTGAATGTTCAGTAAAATCCAGTAACATAATTATGGATCATTTTACATTTATTTTAGTCATCAGTATTTATTACAGGTTTTAGTTAAATAATAAATAATTTAAACTAGTTTTAGTTTAATTAGAGAACACACCAATTCTAAATTAATATGCTATAAATAATTTCTTTAAACATTTGGATATTCAGTGGCGGCAGGCAGTCCACATCATTTTTTGATTAGTTCATTTTTGTTTTAGTACCAAAATGTTTTTGTGTTTAAAGCTGCCTGAACTGCTTAGCTTCAAGGCCCTGCCATAAGCAGTACTTTTCTGGCTGAGAAGTCAAGTAAACTTATCATAGAAGGAAATTACCATGGTGTTAAGTCAGGCTAGGTAAAGCTAAATGAGTCAATACACAATTCTGTCTGTGTCGGATTAAATTAGTGATACGAATCAAGAATTGTTTCCTTTTTTAATTGATCAGATTTGCAAATTGGATTTGATAACTTTATATAGTTTTTCTAAACTGTTTTGTATACAAAACTATTTAAGGCTGTGAGCAGCAGACATGTCACTGCCACACTGCTAAACCTATATGGGACATGGAAATCGTATAACATTGCAGACACTATATGTCGAACATTGAAACTGATTCGATTAAAATCATATTCTTCCCAGCACTAATAGTAATGGAAGTTCAAGGCTTGTAAACAATGCTGGACATAGAATATCCACAAACTGGTCAAAGGTTAATAATACGGTGTGTGTGTGTGTGTGTGTGTGTGTGATTCTCCATCTCATGCTTTACCAAGTCATAACTGTGGGCAGAATCCAATTTATTGTCCAGAGACAGAAAGCAACAATATTGCTTTCTTCCCCTCGCATTTCTCAGCAGCAAATTTCATTCAGGCATACACAAGGGACACCTCACGGTGCACCTACGGGGGTCCTGACAGATCCATAGGAGACCTGCCTGGACTGAAAAATAGAGAAAAAACTGAGAAACTATTGGTTCCAAAAAAAACTGTCCTATTCCCTTGTGTGGTCATTGATCTGCAGTCTTTGATCCAGGCTACGTATTAAATCACCTGGGGTCCTGAAGCAAATGCTCCTCCCTAGCCCTTTTGTGCACTCCAGCATCACTACAGAAAATAGAAAGTGCTTTACGCCCAGAGAACTAGGAGGCTTCACTCTCGCCTCCAGTTTTCTTTTGCCCCCAACTCTCTCCTCTCTCCTTTTCTTTAAATTCTCTTGTCTTGTTTCCTCACCCATTTTTCCTCTTAAATCTCTGGCTTTTCCATATACGTAGCAGGCATTGTAGCAGGCCTTTTGTGCCATCCTGATGGAAAGACTAGTTTTAAACTAAGACAGCTCACATTGTGCAATGAGGACAACAAATTGGATCTTTTGTCCAGGATTGGAGAGAGAGTGTGATAGAAACCAAGAGAGACAGAGACAGAGAGAGAGACACAGAGAGAGAGAAAGACCAAGACCAATTTGCCCACAACAAACCTTCAACCTCCCAGGTGGAATTGGTTTCGCTAGTGTGCGTTTAAATATTCTTCTTGGTTTAACATGAGTAGTTATGTGGTCTGAGGCTATGATACAATCTAGTGTGTAATTGTATGCTACTCTGGCCATAGGGGGAAGGGTTGAGCTTATTCAGACACTACAGTATTAACACTGCCTTGAGTATGGGCATGTTATTGAATGTGTTCCCCTGATTCTCATTAAAACTGAAAGGTCCTTATCTTACACCACGCACAAAGCAGCACAAAGCGTGAGCACAAGTTTCAGACCAACACAGTTGTCATTTTCCCGTCCAGCGCCCACGTTTAAATAGCAAACGCGCACTGTTATCTTAAGGTAACAAAATCAACAAAGACCTGGTCTGAATTTAATACTTCAGTACTTTTAACAGTGCATTATCAAGATAGTAGCACCTATGGTGCCCTAAATGCACTTGTGCTTTAGACCATGTGCTTAGGTAGGTCTATCTAAAATGTGTGACCATATCTGAAAATATTACCTCTCAACAGGGACATACAGTATTACATTACGCATGGAAATATCCTCTTCAAAGTGGGAGATTTCAAAATATTAACATATACACATGGAGATTATGACCCCATGGTCTATTTCTAATTGTACAGTTTATTGAATAAAATGGGGTCAAGAGCTTTGAAGCACTTTGGGATGGCTATACTACCTGTTTATTTTATTAACGTTGCACCATAGTGTTACAGACGGGTGACTAAGTCAAGATAAACCTGAATGCTTGACCTCTACATGAGAGGATCTGGTACCTCTGTTGTGCTGGTGGGGCACCCTTAGAAGGAATGGTCCCTGCTAATCAACATGTCAAATCAAAATGTTCTGAGTGCCTACCTGTATCCTCTGATGAAGCATTTGTATCCTGATGGAAGTGGTCTCAAACAGGATGACCCCCTCCATAGGGGATAATCCACAACGGGTCAGTGAATGGTTTCAGTATGATATGCTATGGCCTTAAGGGTATGGTCAGTCATTCTTGCCAACTTCGAGCTCACATCAAACCAGTATCGGTCCGCGGTCCTCCGCGGCAGCGCCTCACACATCGAAATGCATTTTGAAGCAAAGCGTAGTGCTACGGCTTTGTTGATATGAGCGGTGTTCACCACTTTGTTTATGTTCCTATTTACGGAGCCAGGGCTGTGTATACGTATCCAATTATTTTACACGCACAGGGAATGGTAAGATAGCGAAATGTGAGGAGATATTTGTTAAATTTGACAAAAATGGTATTAACTTACATTTAGCTTGCAATAGCTGACTTTACCAGATCTCAACCCAATGCCACCTATGGCAGATGTTAGATGTTAGAACGAGATATCCACCACCATCATCAAAGCACACGTGAGGTAATACGTTTTGAAAGAATGGTGTTAAAGATACTTGTAAAATCAATGCCACGGTACATTGAAGTTGGTCTGGCAGCATTTGGTGGTCCAACACTATACTAAGATTGAAGATCACCACCTTACTGAAGAATCTGTCACCTATCTGTACTTTCACATAATAGAAAATCCGCATTCCCCCATAAAACAGAAGTAGTAAAAATCACAGTCCACTAGATACAATATCTGTATGAAGAGAAAGAGGAATGCACTGAGGAAGGAGCATTCATACATTTCAAACCAAAACATCAGTGTTGTTGTTTGGAAGGGTAATAGAGACATACAGTATATACATCTTGCATAATGATTTCTTACCTGTAACCTCGCTAGCAACAAGCCATTTACAACCCTTGTACATGTGGATGATATGCATCACCCATGGCATGGACTTGGTTGTAGTAAACCCACAATGTGGGGCCCTATTTATCTGTCTTTGTGTATCCAGTCAATTGCTTGTTCAAAAGTTAAAATATTAATTTATAAACCATCACCTCACCATAAATCTTGTGGACAGGTTGGTGATTGCAACTCAGCAATTTGGCCCCTGAACCTGTAGCCTGACCAGTACTAGCCTGTACATGATCTATTACATGTAGCCTGACCAGTACTAGCCTGTACATTATCTATTACCTGTAGTTTGACCAACTAGCCTGTACATCATCTATTACCTGTAGCCTGACCAGTACTAACTAGCCTGTACATGATCTATTACCTGTAGTTTGACCAACTAGCCTGTACATGATCTATTACCTGTAGCCTGACCAGTACTAACTAGCCTGTACATGATCTATTACCTGTAGCCTGACCAGTACTAACTAGCCTGTACATGATCTATTACCTGTAGTTTGACCAACTAGCCTGTACATGATCTATTACCTGTAGCCTGACCAGTACTAACTAGCCTGT
>JAODUE010024902.1:0-22843 GCA_027564755.1 Amblyopsis hoosieri
ACACACACACACACACACACACACACACACACACACACACACACACACACACACACACACACACACACACAGCCAGTAGGACAAGTGTCTCCCACCTGCTACAGGTTACTGCGTATGCAGCTGAGGGTATTGATCATGTGAAGGCAGCTGCTGCGTGACACGAGCGACGCTACCCCCGTTTCCCCATTGTGATGTTTGATTTTAAATTCACAAAGGCAGGGTCTGTCTTTCTTGAGAACTCGCTTGCTTCAACATCAAGCTCAAATCAACACAAACTCTCTCAGAAGCTCCGCCCCACACATTTAAATGCATTGTGAAGCCAAGAGGCATTGTTGTGAGCGGTGTTCGCCACTGTTTGTGCTCCTATTCACGGAGCCAGGCTTGTGTAGAAGTACCCGATTCTTTTTTTCAGCACGCACAGAGTTACGACCTGGCTCAAGGGCCATAAACCAAACAAACACAAACTCTTAAATAACTAACAGAATAACACAGAATGAGGTGTGAATGTCTGTAGGTGTATGTACTGAATATACGTATGTGGTGCGTGTTGCATGCTAACCAAACTAAAAAACAAACAACATGTGTGGTGCCAGGAGGGTCAGACAGTGTGCTGGAACACTCCTATATAGGTGATCTGCCCAGGCCCTAATTACCATAGCCATCAAAGACCACAGGCCTGCTAAAACAAGGCAGGGCCGTCACAATGAATTAGACAAAAAGTGTATTACAGTAGCTTATAATTATCTTAGAATCGCAGACTATACCTACACATATTAGTGTGATATTGCATTCATCAATGCTGTAGTTTGATACTTATTGAATGATCAATCTGAATTATTCCTTCATTGATTAATTAATAAATAGATTATAATTAATTTGATATCATCCCAAAACATTTATAAAGCCTGTGTATATTTATTCCAAAACGCCCACTAACCAATAGTACAATAGAGCGCTTGAACCCAACCCACACAACACTAATGACTTTACTGTCAACTCCCTGACCTGTCTCTAGGTTCACGGGCGGGGGCCTCGGGACACTGCACAGTCTCTGGGCCGTCTGGGGAGGGTGTGTCGGCGTCCTCCTCCAGTGACAGGGGCTCGGCTGTCTGCTCCTCCTCCTCAGCCAGCAGGGGGTGCTCTAGCATCCAGCTGGCCAGCAGCTCGATGGTCTGAGGGTCCATCTCCCCTGCCACTCCTGACGGCAAGGCAGGGAGCCACAAGGTTCACGTTTGTAAACGAGCGAGTGAAACATGTCTGGCGGTGTCGGAGACGCGCCACGCAGCGGTACCTGATGCCTCTATGGCCTGGCTGATGTGTGTCAGAGAGAAGCCCATTTCCTGCAGCTGCTCGCTCACAAGCACCTGGGATCGCTCTAGAAACCAACAAGGAGACGAGCAAACACTTATTCAAGTATGTGTGACGTGAGACATTTTACCATCTAGTTCTGAATTGAAGTAGGCCCATGTTTGTACTTCATGTTGTCACTGTATTGATTCGTTGTTATTGCATTATTCTGTACAGTAACTACATGTTTGTATGCATGTCTGTATTTTGTACAGCACTTTGGTCAGCATTATCTGTTTTTAAATGTGTCTTGCAAATAAATGTACTTGACTTGAAGGTGGCACAATTGTCTGTCGATGATTAGACTGATATTGATTTGCACCACCACACACCTTTAAATTAACAGATTCCAGATTGATTTGCAGCGTTGAGCTCCATACTATGTAGTATATCGAACTTGGAAAATAAGTCAATAGGTCAATATTGTCGTTTCAAGCATACACACACATTTGGGGAGTAATTATTGTTACTTGAAGCCATCCTTCATTGAGAGTTGGGGAGAGTGTTGTTCAACAAATTGTCTTCATTTACAAAGGACATCATTATGTGACGCTCACCTGACCGACGAGATCTCACTGTATATGCTGCATTATGCCTCAGCTGCAAACATCATAGAGGCTAATGTTGGTGTTGACATGCATGCCCCTGCGAGCGTCGCTCACCGCTGTTGCCTCTCTGTGTCTGGGTGCTGCGGGGGCTAGGCTCCATGAAGCTGGTCTGCTGCTCTGTGAAGGCGTCACAGGAGGCAGAGCTGGCCAGGCTGAAGTAGGGATTCAGCACAGGTGGAGCGGCGCTGACCAGGCCGCTCAGAGTGGGGAAGCGGGCTAGCACCATCTGCCTAGAGGGAGCCAAGACACGACACAACATGGATCGTCTGGTCAGCGAATGCCCGGAAGTGACGTTGTGCGATTGCATAGAAAGACAAAACAAACTATGTGCTCCAAATCTGTGTAAATTAATGCTTATTGGCATCCCCTGGGAGCTCATCATAATAATATAAATGCTATACTAAATTCAGCATAATAAATACTAAAGAATAAACAGAACAGCCTAACAGCTTCACCGCTGTTTAACGTTTGGTTGGAAGGCCACAGCCGTTTGTTGTCACCGAGTTCTCAAGCCACTGCCGGATATGACGTCACGCCGACCAGACCAGTAGCACACTGCTATTCTATCATAGGCAGAAACTGGGAGGGGTGGGTGGATGGATGTGAACACAGCATTATCTTCAATTACTCACCATTGCGGCAATGGGGCTAAATGCATTGGTGTTAGTACTAAAACGGTCAAATGATTGCAAAAACCCCTGGTGTAACATTGTCACTGCCCAACACTTTGCATTCAGGTTACGCTACAGCTTTATCTCTGGAGGAACGACTTCTTATTAAAAGGTCAGCTTGGGGCGCAGAGACTGCTGCAGTGAATGGTCACTGTGCTGTCCGTGCAGGGAGTCCACAGGTGACTGCAGGCAGCGCAAACAGGCGGTGCGTGCCTGAATTCAACACCTCACTCAGTCCTGTCACAGTGAACCTCATCCAAACTCAGCCACGCTCCTCCCCTCAGGAGAGAGGCTGCAACTGGCATTTAGGAATCTGTGTCAGGCAGCTGATGTGTGCTGACGTGAGTGAGTTACATGAGAGCACAACACTCATTTGAAACACGCTATAAATCGCTGTAGGTCGGCAGCCACCCGAACAGCCACAGTGTGCATGTGATGCTTGTACTCACTGCAGGAGATTGATGGGGACCAAAGGGTTAAAGTTATCCATGCTGTCGGACTGCAATGCAGATAGCAGGGACGTGGCCAGGAAGTTGCTGGAGGATGACGCAGAGGCTCCGTTTGATTGGCCGAAGACAGCGGTGCCCTCTGAGTCCGTGCTGCACAGGGACACAGAGCTAGAGGATTTGGAAATGGGCTGGGAAGACATGTGGTGGCCTGCCTCTGCAAGAACAGGGCGGACAAAGAGGCCGATGTTAGACTCACACTGGTGGGATGGATGTAAGCCAGTGTTTTTCAAACTGTGGGTTGGGGATTTAACATAAATACAAATTACATACTGTATTTAAGATATGTGTCAGATATGCCGACATTATTTCTGTACTGTACAGTATATATATACTGTATGTTTATATAATAGATTATTATTTATTATCATGTTTTATTATCATGTTTTTGCATGCACGGTTTATGCATACATTTGTCCATGTTCCTTATTGTTATAATTTATATATTAAATATAAAAGGTGAAGTCAGCGATTGAAAGCTAATACACATACTGTATTGTCAAATTCAGAGAAAATCTCATCTAGCTGCCCATTCTTTGTGTGTGCTGATAAAAAAAATCCTCTCTGGCTCTGGGAACACAAACAAAGTGGTGCAGACCGCACTACAATATTCTTGCCTTGGCAATCTGTGTCCAATGTGTGCGGCAGAGCTTCTGAGAAGTAGATTTTTACTGGCTGTTATCATTGTCACTCACGAAGTCTGTAGGTGTAATTCCGATGGAACGCTATTTCAGTTGTTACATTTATGTGAAGCACTAACGTTGTGCATGTCAATCAAAATAGCTCTCCTGTCAAGTAGCCACGTAGCTACGTGACCCACCGACCATGAGAGCTAGCTGGATAGCTACCTTTGCCTCTCCTGCCTCCTCTGTCCTCCTGCAGCATGCTCAGGGCCCCCCTGTAGATCATGATCTGTGCCCTCTCCAGGTCCGCCAGAGACAGGCTCTGCTGGATGGGGCAGGGCCTGACGGCCCACTTCACCATGCTGCGCACCACAGACTGCAGCACGGGCCCCAGCTCGTCGTCATTGGGCCTGGCCTGCACGGGGCCGACGGCGGGCTCCTGTTTGGCGGGCGCGCGGAGCAAGTCCGAAAACCTCTCGCAGCTGAGGATGGCGACCAGGAACTTCATAGCGCCGAGGAGCAGGTAGGAGGCTCTGACTCCTCTCAGCTCCAGGGTGAAGCTGTCCCATCTGGGAGGAGGCTGGGGGACGCGGCAGGAGGGGCCGGACGTCACCTCGGGCTGCTCGAACGTCCTCGAGGTGCAGTTGGGCGAGGAAGGCGCCGAGAAGCTGCCTCTGCCGCCCTCCGAGAGTCTCCCATCGCCTCCGCCCAGGCGGCCACCGCCATCGTCGTCGTCGTGGGACAGGACGCGAGCGATGTCCTCGTCCAGACAGCGATCCAGCTCGCTCAGGGTCCCGCCGTCGCCCGCCAACCTCCGCTTGTCCAGGGCGCTCCGCTCGATGTGCTCCTCCTCCAGGAGGCCGATCAGCGATGCCACGTCCAGCACCGCGGCAGACGTCAGGCCCGTGAGCTGCGCGACGTCGCAGTGCGCCGCGGTGCACGGCTCCAGGGACGTGATGGGCGTGTCGCTACGTGACCAGGAGCGCAGGAAACTTTGGGTTAGCGGACGGGAACACGGGTGCGGGCGTGAGGTGATCGATGGGATGGAGCCGTGCGGATTTAGAGACAGAAGGACAGAGAGAAAGCGAACAAAAGCAGACAGGAAACAAAAAATGTGTTGTTGTGAATGTTAAGAACAGAAACAAAATAAATAGTAGTACATACAATGAAAAAACAGAAAATCCAAATAAACACAACACTTAATGGTGCTCTATACAACATTTGCAACAGTCTAGCAGCGAACAGCTGTTTTCTATGTAGAGATATAGTGGACTGATTGCGTCCTGAGCAGAGAATGACATCACACTCCCTTCGTGTGTGTCGTAATCCTAGCTCCTCTGTCCTTTGTTTACATAGCCGGGCCGGCCGCGTGTACACGTTAGTTTGCGCGTGTTCGTGTGTGCGTGCGTTTCTGGCCCATGATGCATTTGCCTTGGTCTGAAATGCTGGTGAACTCAGAGTGACATCTAGTGGCAGAACGTCGCGCAGAGCCACTTGGGGTCTATCTCTACTGACATGGTGTCCAATACCTGACAGAGGCGTCATACTTCTCCCACTGCAGCTTAGCCAGACAGCTTCCCTCATGCAGAACACCGAGCAGAATGGCCGTGCGTCTGGTGGACTTGTGCTGGCACCGGCCCCCGGTCCGGAGCCCACTGTCCACGCCCCCGACCATGGCCAGCACAGGCCACACCTCAGAGCACAGGGCAGCCAGCTGGGCCTCCGACAGGCCCACAGGGGGCGCCGCCAAGTCATCCAATACCGTGCGATTGCCGGCCTTGACTCTCCCCTTTTCTTTGTCCTCAAAGGATCTGAAGCCTGTATGACGACATCAAAACTACAATTTGCCTTATAAAGTGACTAGGAATATGATACTAGGGATGGCACGATACAGTTTTTTCAGTCCCGATACAGATACCGGCACTTTGGGTATCTGTACCGAGCACCGATCAGATTCCAGTGTTAAATTAAGTTTAAAGTTAAGTTGCAAAGTAAAGACAGCCAATCTCTATTTTAGGACTTAGATGCATTTTAGAAACCTGCTGCTGATAGTGTGGCCTAAGTAGGTTAGACGTGGCTGATGCTTGACAGTAGACCTACGCGTGTAAATTAATTTAATTGGATTAGCCCCATGGATCGGTTACTGTCCAATTGTCACCGATTCCGATCTAGCTATTTAAGTCAGTATCGGACCGATTTCCGATCTCAGTATCGTATCGGTGCCATCCCTATATGATACTGGACTTGTTTTGATGTTTTTATCACACACACGCACGTATAAGGTATAGTCAGCGATAGTAAGACAATAGACTAAATTCTCCAAATATTTCCTTGCACTCTGCTAGTTTACCGTTCTCTGCCTGCTGAAAAAAAATATCTGGTACAAATTTTGACAGCAAATTTTGATTTAGTCTTAGTTTAAATCTTTAGATGAAAATGCTTAATAGTTTTAGTCACATTTTTGTCATTTTCATTCTAAATAGTTTTAGTCTATTTTAGTTGACAAAAACAGAAAACGTTTTTGTCAACAAAAAGTCATTACATTTTAGTCAACTTTTAGTCAAACCTTCTGTTCTCTTTAAACAAATGCAAAAGTCTAATACTGGTACGGCCTGTTGCATGCAGATGGTAGCATAGTCGACAGTCAAGCTATAACCCATTGCTGCAGTCTGTTAATTACGTGCTGCAGTCAATTACGGTAAATCACAGTTCGATTTTATCCCCACTAGAGGGCATACATTCAATATTACTTTTTACATCTGTGTACCAGGTTGTGTGGCTGACCTGGCCTGGAGTCCGCCTCCCTAATGAGAGGACCAATCAGCTCCAGCTGGGCTTGGATGTGCTGGTTGATGTGGGGGCTCCACTGCTCACACCGGTAGACCCTCCTAAGCAGCTGAATGGTGGCTTCCAGCAGCACGGTGGTCCGGGGGCTGCACAAGGGCTCCCCAGGCAGCAGGTCGCTGGGCATGCCCTGCATCTCCAGGTCACATAGCGCCACCTGGTGGAATGGAGTTAAACTTTCCCTCTCAGGTATTGACAATACTACTGTAATTACTGTCCATATAGAGATATAATGCATTTAAGTCCCGTCCACACCAGGGAAGCGGGACATTATATATCCTTCCATTTACTATGCATTACGGTAAGATAAGCTTTTAGATATGTTTCCGTTTTTTTTGTAGTCAGAAATTACGTTAGCTTATCTTAACGCAATGCATAGTTAATGGAGCGCCAAAAAATGTCTTCCCCCCCCAAGCCCCCCGGCCGATGGGCGTGGTTTTCAAAATATGACGCGTTGTTACGTGTGCAAATTAACACATTTACTGTATCAAAGCATTGTACCTTTTGCCCAGGGTGGCTGCTGTAGAAAACCACACAAGGGTAAAGCTCGGTGGCCATAACACCTTCAAATGCCAACTTCGGCTCCTAGCAGAAGACCAAAAGTATGATATTAGGTATGTATAAAGGGACAGTAGGAGTATAGAAGACAGAAACTATAATATACAGTATAAGGGGAAGACAGAAGGTATAATATAAAGTATAAGGGGAAGACAGAAGGTATAATATAAGGTTTAAGAGGTAGACAGGTATAAGGCCACACATACTTTATGGTTCTTGGCGAAGGAGATGGTGTGAGCCTCCATGTCCAGGATGCACGTGATGACGTCGCCCTGCGTGAAGGAGGGCAGCGAGCGCACGCGCTCCCCTCCGTGATACAGGCCTCCGTTGTGGGCGCGGTACAGCCACATGTCTGTGGTGGTGTAGTACTTGCTGTCCTTGATGGGCCACTGGGACACGCCCACGCACGTGCCCCCGTTGCCCTTGTGCTCTTTGGCAACGTAGAACTGAGGGGAACGGTCGGCACGACAACAAGATGTGAGCATGTGACCGGATGCGGTTGAGCTGATGTCGTTTCTCCACCTACCTTCCATATGAAGCAGCCCGAGGTGATGGCGGTGTTTGCCAGGCCATAGCCTTTCCCGCCAGAACCGTGGCAGAGGACGTTGCCGTTCTCCACAGAGCAGCACATGGTCTTGTACGGGTCGAAGGAGAAATCCACAATGGGAATACATTCGTCTTCACTGCCGGGATTCTGCACGACACAATGTAGACTGCATATTACAGACATTACAAGTACAATTGTATTAGGCGACCCGAACGCTCTCTCTGAGTTCCACGTCCAGTAGAAATAATTCATCAAGGTTAAGAAGTATTACCGTCTTTTGGCTTTCAGATGCTTCCACAGCCGTTATTTCCTCTAATGGGTCCTCCCACATATAATCCGACATGAGCTGAAAGAGTTGCTCAACAACCTAGGAGGAGGACAGAAAGCAGCTGAATGAAAGATACTGTATATCATTAGCGGTTATTGTAGTGGTAACTACAAGTAACTAAACGTTGTATACACTACCTGGTGGATTTGAACAGGCTCAGAACAGGCTGGTAACAACCTTTCCAGAAGGTTAAATGCCAGAAGTTTGGTTCGAAGTTGGCGGAAGCGTTGAGAACCTGTGACAAATATATAATTTATTTATTTAATATAAGCACATCAAAGAGACACATTGGGCTTGCTGGTATGCCTCTGAAAGTCGATGAGTCAAATAATAATTTTTTTGTTTTTTCCTTCCCCCATGTGCATTGCAATAACAGAACACAGATAAAACTACACAGCACAGGGATAACATTCCAATGCGAAATTATAAATGAACATCATCAGATGCTCAAGGGGGGCAAGTGGCACAGTGGTAGAGCAAGGCGATAGGCGATCAAGAACTCGCTGGTTCGAACCCCGCTAACACCTCACCAAGAATCGAGGTGTCCTTGAGCAATACACCTAATCCTAACTACGTCCAGTAGTGAGGTGTCTTGCATGGCTGACTTCGCCATCGGCGTATGAATGTGTGTGTTAATGGGTGAATGTGAGGCAAAAACTTTTAAGTGCTATATAAATGCACTATATAAATGCAGTCCAATCAATAGGAATTTAATACAAAATAAATTAGGACTTGTTGGGCTACCGTAGACTAGTCCGTTGATCTACAGTGGATTTTATGATTGCCAGATAGTCTAACCTAGGCTATTAAAAAAAAGAAAAAAAAAAGAGGAACGAATCGTCGAATCTCTGTATTGATAGGCCAAATCCGATACGACTAAAAGATTCTAAGTCGGGGGCAGCCCTAATAGATGTAAATATAATGTTATGGTAACATACATGGCTTCTGCCATGGATAAAGCCACAGCACAAAATAGTGATGGCTCAAAGTACAGCAAAAACGTGTATTAAAATACAAAAGTAAAACATACAGTGTACAGGTAAATCCCACAACCTGTTTGGCCTATTATACTATCTATATGCGGTTCTTAATGTGTGTGAACGAAACAGGCTACTCGGCTGCTATGCTGCCATATGAATAATGACTAAGCGTAGGTTGACTGCTATGTCACGTGGTCTTACCTAAAGAGCACTTGTGGGAGATGATGACCACCAGTGGATCAATCCACTTAATGAAGGCTAAGGCTTTTCCTATCACAGTCAGCAGCAGTATACGCCTAAGGAACACCAAGAGGTCTGCCAGCTGGGACTCTATCAGTCTGCTGTTCAGTGGCAGCCTCATTCCTGGAGAAAAGGGAAACGCCATCAATGGTCATCAAGTGTGCCCGGGGAAAAGTACATGGTCAAGAACTCCACATCCATACTCTTGCGTTTATGGACAGGTCTAAGGTATTTGTAGGCCAAGCTTGAGCTTTTAGGCCATTTTAACTTGACCACAATGACTACGGTCGTTTACCTGAGACGTGCTTTGTTTCTTCAGGGGCGACTCTCTCAGCTTCCTGCTGTTGCTGGTAGGCATGAAGCAGTCGCTGTAGCTGCTCATACATCACATCCATTAGAGCCTCAGTTACATCTGCGGGTAGTTCCTCCTCATAGGAGCTGAAGCATAGAAGGAACATTAATACATTCATTCATACATTACATTTTTACATTTTACAGCAATTGGCGCTTTATTCCAAAGCAATTCACATGTAGCGCATTTGTCAATAGTTGGACAGGTCATACACCAGCAATTGTAAGCAAACACTATTCTATCAAAATCGCCATTTCAATATTATTTAATCAACAAAATAGCGGTCTAAATATTAAAATACATAAGAGCAGAACGGAGTTTATTTTATATTACATAATAATAATAAACAATCCTTAAGTGTTCTAGTCACCTTGCCGCTAATGCTAATATCTGGAGCAGCCGGGCGGTAGCTAGCTGCACGGTCCTGTTCAGGAGCATGGGTCCAGACACGGACAGTGCAAGGCAGCCCTGGCTCATCAGCACTGAGGTGCTGTCGGTCAGCATAGACAGCATGTCCAGAACGCCGCACCGAATGACACAGGCCAGGTCGTCAGGCCGGTAATGGAAGTTCAGAGGAAACTGCGTGGCGAGGAGGAGATGCTGGCATGCACCTGGAGGAGATGGAGAAAAGACTAATAACACAATACTTTATCTCTAACTGAGATGCTGTTTTATTTTAAATCAGAGATATCAATATAGCTCACCTATGTGTTCCTTTCCCAAAAGGACCTTCCTTCTGAGGACACGCACCACCTGCTGATAGAAGGCATGCGCTGCGGTCTGGAGTGCTGTTCGGGTGACGATGGAGGCGGCCTGAGTGCCGTTCTGGAGTGAGAGAAGAGACAAGAGGGACGAAATCACAACTGTACAATAGGGGCTACGTCGAGAAGTTATTATCGGAGAAGGTGGTAACATTACATTAGTTTGAACCAAACTGTCAGCGTAATATTCACTTTTATTACGTTTATATTTATATTTCAATAAATAATACAGTAATGTCTATGTATTTACATAATGCAGATTGAGATTCTGGTGCTAAGTGTGCCATCTAGTGGCAGGGTCAAGAGCATATAGAGAGATTTCTTAAGCAGGTGTACCGTGTAGTGCTGAATGTCATCGTCGGCACCAGAGAGACGGTCAGCGAACGACGTACCCAGACCAAAGCACCCGGAGAGGAACTGGAGCTGCACCGACTGCAGCAGGCCGGAAAGAGGTGGCGATCCTGCGCAGCGGCTGCTCTTCTCCTCCATCTCTTTCAGGAAAGACAACATCTGACACAACGCCTCCAGGCGCACCTGAAAAAGCAATACATAAATACCCAGAGGGTAAGGAGAAATTAATCCAATGCCCAAGTACCCAAAATCTGCATTTTCTCAAATGGCCACTTGAGGCTGGTTCCAAGCCGTGTATACATACAAACACAGAAAAACATCAAACTACAGGTAGGTTCTCCAGTAAGCCATCATTAATAAGACAGAAATGAGCATGGAGTCAGAGGCTAAATTACAGCGAGGTAGGAAACCCACCCATGATCGTGCGCTCTCATAAGCTATGAGGGGGGGGTGAATCATTGTTACATAACCTCCAATAGAGGCTGCAGTAGCAGCAGCAGCAGCAGCGATGTTTCCTCGACCCGGGGGGAAGCCTAGTGACGTTACCTCGGCCCTGTTCTGCTGCTGCGACATGGCCGGAGCGATGGCCGCGGGGTCGGCCGGCCCGGACGACTCCGCCCCCGCCAGCGGCACGGTGACGGGGAAGGGCCGGGCCAGACCGCCGCACAGGAAGTGGAAGAGCTGGTGGAGGATGGCGCCGGCGGGGTTGTGGGCGTCGCAGCGGGACAGGGCCGCCGAGGGGCTCAGGCACTGGCGGAAGCAGTCCCACGCGTCCTTCACGAGGCCCAGCGAACACAGGGGCAGGCCTGGAGCGCGCGCACACACGCACACATAATGTAAACATGCAAATGTACAGCATGTGTGTACTGTACAGTGGGGCAAGTGTTCCATTCGTCCTGTTTCTCATCAAACATTTGCTTCCAACAACACAGGCCTCATGCTGGTACCTTTGAACCTTATTGATATATTCATATGCATTTATATGCATCTATTGATTTAGTATTACTGTAACATTTCAAACCCTCCTGCATATTATCTTGCCGACGTACTGTACAGGAGACGCACCCATATGTGATGACACACTTGTTTAATGTAAAATCACGAAAAAGTATAATTGTAAACCCAAAGAAATCAAGTATACGAAGAACACGTTTACAGTAGGATATGAACAAACTGAACTCCTGTATTTACCCCTTTTATTTTTGAAGGCTCCAGGTGTGTTTTTGGGCTGGGCTGACTGAATGGGAAAGAGTGTAATAAGGGGTTAAATACAAACGGAACGCATTACAGGCCTGATGCATTATAAGCACTGACTACAAGGCGTGTTAGCTGGAGCCACAAGGTTGCACTGCGTACCTCTTGGCCTACGTCAGCCGTCAATGTGATTTCATCCAGTAGAGAATCTGTGGATAATCTTAAAAAATATATAATATATAAGTTATGCCTACTGTATGTATTCACATAGTAGTACGCACGTCACACGCAGCTTACCTGGCTTCAGTGTTGCCTTGTCTCTTCTGCCATTGGCTAGGCTCCATCCAGGCCGGCCTGACCCCTAAGAGGAGGAACAGGCAGCGGGACACCACCAGATGGCAGGCAGCAGGGAAGGACAGGCTTTCCTGCGAGCCCCTGTGCCTCTCGGCCTCATTCCCGGGCGAGGGGTCTCTCTGTGGGCTGCCCGGAGGGGCGCCGGTGCCCACCGACTCGTACACGGTGGCGTTCTGCTGCAGCTCCATGGCCTCCCGGGTGGCCATGAAGGACTCCAGGATTTCTGGATGGGAGGGAGAACACGACAAGACTGGAGGGAAAAGGCCAATGGAGTCACCTACAGCATTCTGGCTGTTAAGTGTCTGAAGAGAGAAATAATGTCGGCATATCTGACACACATCTTAAAGTGAAACCAATGTCAACACTAAACGATGTGATGTACATACTGGTGCGATTTGGTTTATGTAAAAATAGCAAAACACACAAAAAAAGACTGCTACTGCAGTGGAATGTTAAAGATGTCCAAGAGCTATACATTCCTAAAGCCCAGGACACACTGCAGGCGACTAGAAACGATTTAGCGACCAGACAGTGGAAAGTCAATGAGATTCAGCGACTTGAAGCGACGCCAGGCCAAATAACGGTCGGCGAGTGGGCGGTTAAACAAATCTCCACTTCAGGCGACGGGAGCTAAGGATATCGATGACTGACAGATTGACTGAAACATTGGTCAACAGTAGGGAAATATACTAGCAGGTTACCTAGGCAACCAAAGCCTGGAATGTAACCAAGTAACCAATTTTCAGCTACGATCGCTTGCAGTGTGTCCCGGAGCTTAAATAAGCAAGAAGACATGTGTTTTAAATGTGAAAATGCTACATTGAGAATATCTTACCTAACATAACATAACATACTACTTACATATAATAATAACTCAAACTTAATCAGGTAAATTAGTCAACGGAAGAAACCATCTACACAGCCCACGTCAGACAGTATAGCCCGTCCACGTACCTGACATGTACATACGACTGTTGCCAAACACGTCCTCCTCTAGCACCTCCTCCAGGTTATGTTGTGGCGTAGCGGCTGGGGAGTCAACATCTCCTGGACCCGCCTGATCCACAGAGGCGCTGACCTCCGGTCGGTCCTCTCCGGGGCTTCGAGAATCCTCTGAGCTCTAGAGGACACAGGAGGACAGGCCTTAGAGAAGAACTATGCAAGGTCAATGGTTTAGTTATGGTAATAGTCACTATGTGTTCGCCTTTGAGAATGCCCATACTATTACAGTGGCTTTACTGTAGAGTTACATTTGTCATCAATTACTATGGTTGCTTACTGTTTAAGGCTGTTTGGTTCTTACTGATTGGTTACCATTCGGGTACCACACAGTAGGTGAACATTAGAGCGGAAACACAGTTTTAACCATAATGTCTGGTCAAAAAGCACAAACAAGTAAGTATATATAAATATAGAAGTAATATATTAAATAATAATAACATAATTATAGTACAAATGTATTTAAATACGTAGAAAGAGTGGTGTAATAAACTGTACCTGATCGGACTCAGCGTGTGACGAAGCAGAGTCTCCCAGACTGTCTTTGTGGGCCAACAGAGTATTCCTGATCTTATAGACCATGTCATAGACTGCTATAAGCATCTCACAGGGCTGGTAGCTGTCACAAAGTAGCACACAACACTGTGTATGACACGCTAGCTCCCTTATGTCTCACTTGGCACGGTGACACTATCACATGCAGTAATGCAACACGATGAAAAAGAGAGCCTACCTACCTACTAAGAGTACCTAGAAATCAATGAATGAATGAATGAATGAACTACCTCAAATCGAGGTAGTCGTTACATATTTGCATATATTGTATTATTATTAATAGTGTTATACTCCTACAATGTATTAGTATTGGCCTGTCTGTGCATGTGGTAGGAGCTAGTCACCTGTCACTGCAGCAGGCCTCCTCCTGCATGTTGGTGTGTTTCAGCAGGGCAGCCAGACTGCAGTGGCACACAGTGTCCAGCAGGGTGTCCCCTGAATGTCCTCCAACCTCCCAGTCTGCTTCCACACACACACACACACACACACACACACACACACACACACACACACACAGGACTTATAATGTATCATACACACTGTAGCATACTGTAGCTTATATTAACCAGGTTTCCCACTCTAAGTCGAATGCCCTAACATTTTCCTTACTTTCGCTGACCAAAAAACAAATAAGAACGAAAAAAGGCCACCAGAATGAACTTTGTGTAAAAGGCGAAGCCAGTACGGCAATGATAAACACAATTAAAATTAATGTGGTTATATTTTGCATAGGTACTACTCATGTAAACATTCACACCAATAGTTTCGAGATTTGTTGAGACATCTCAAAATGTAATGCCGCGACCAGTAAAATGCAAACACACTGACGACGGTGCAAGCAAAATTCCCCAATACTCCACGATTTCACCCAAATAAATTGTAAGATTCCCTGGCTTTCCATGTCTGGAACAGACTTTTTAAATTCCATGATGTTCCAGACATTCCATGACCAGTGTGAAGCCAAAGTTGTGGGAGGGCCACATTGATGGGGATTTAAAAAGACACCCCTGTGAAGCCGTCAGCTCACCCAAGAGAGCAGAGCCAATAGGTACCTCTGCTGAAAGCATAGGCCTTCATCTTCCTCCACAGGCTGCCTGCAGCTCCCTTGCAGGAGCCCAGGGCCACCTCCAGCAGAACGCTGCTGTCCTTGCTCAGACACAAGTCTGCCATCCTGGCGTCACCTGTGCCCCGTATCATGGTGTCCGTCAGCCAGGCCGTGCTGGACTCTGCAAGATTAGCACATCATGTGTTATTATGCACTGTATATATATATATATATATTCCATTAAAAGTACATTAAAAGGACCCATTCCATGAAAACCAAGTATTTTTAGTTGTTAGTTATGTCTGTGATAATAACAAAGTTAGAATATGTCTTTGTTTAACTTTAACGTTTCTTGTTTAACCGAATATCACTTTGTGTTGTTGCTAGCAGCTAGCAGCTGGCAGCTACCGTAACCACCTGTCTGTCCAATAACCCTGCGGTGGAGCTTCTGAGGGAGCTATAGACACGTTTCTTGTTGTTGATAGAGTTCAAATATCAACTAACTTTCTGCAGCATCCCTGACTCCACCTTTAATAAGGCAGATTTGACCCTGATGTGTGTGTGTGTGTGTGTGTGTGTATATATATATCCACACCCAGCTCTTCACAGTCCATCTCCAGGCCGTTTCGGAGGAGGTCGCTGGACAACCAGAATTCTGACATTTTCTCCTGGAGGGAGGGTGGGACGCCCTGCAGCATGTCGCCGAGGCAACGGCCGACCGAGAGTGCTACTGACCGCTCCAGGTCCAGGAGCCACGCCCACTTGCTCTCGTCCTCCGCAGGCTGTCTGTAGGCCTTGGCTGGCCCGCTCTTACCTGGAAACACAACAAGTAAATATGTGTGTGTGTGTGTGTATATATATATATATATATATATATATATAGCGCTTTTCACAGGTGTTCACATCAAATAAAGTCTTCTGCTGTGTTCTGGTTGATGAAGCGCCTCCGAGACATATATATATATATGTATATGTCGGGCAATAAATCCAAATAACAAGAAATATTAAAGAGAACACACTTATGACTGACATCCTTCAAAGCGAATAGTATTAAAGTAATAGTTATGGCATGTGAGAAAATACTGGGTCCAGAGTAGGCCTGTCACGATAATTACAATATCGACATATCGTGCGATATATGTAGACTAAACTAAACCTCCGTAACACTTCTAGCCTATTTATAGAGCAAAATACATCCAAACAGCGATCCTTGCTTGCACCAACCTTTTCCAGTTTAGAGGTAATGTCATTGTGTTTTGTGAATTGTTGTTGTGTTTTGTGAATTGTCGTGTTTTCTGAAATGTCGTCGCGTTTTCCAAAATGCTGTTGTGTTTTGTTCAACGTCGTCGTGTTTTGCACTTCAGGGCCACCGTAGACTCGCGTTCAAACATCAACAAGATTTCTCCAGCATCGCTAACGCCACCTGTGATGGTGACGGCACTGTGACGGTACCAACTGCGCCTGAACGCGAGAACGTGGCCCACTGACCCGGGCGTATCTCACGGGGGGAGGTCATCACCAACTCGTGCTCCTCCAGCAGACCAGTGTCAGGCAGCAGGCTGCTGAAGTCGTTGAGGTGCTCCAGCAGGGAGAACAGGTTGCCACACAGGGGCCGCACCACCTCCACGGGCAGCAGTAGCAGGGAATACGTCACCTGGCACAGCAGGCTGCCAGCCACCGACGGGTACAGCACCGCTGGAGCAACAGACACACACACAGTGGTTGTTGAGAAAGGGGCGACGATGCCCTCACCACTAACAATGCTTTCACACGGACGACAACCCACTAAATGACCGGCTAGGGCTGTGCAATGAATCAAATATTAATCGGGATTTGGCTCCTAAACCGTTGATTTCAATATTTAGCAAAATAATCATGATTATCATTCTTTCCATAAGCGAGCAGCCCTACGACCGGCTGCCATTCATTTGCAATGAGAGTTGTCGGTTTACAGCGACATGCTACATGTAGCGAGCCAACTAGACAGAGGGCGAAAATATACAAGGGGTATATTTTATGCAAATACTGAGTGATGCGACATAGCGACACCCAATGGGAGTGAAGGCACTCAAGGCAGCGTTGCTGAAACAAATGATCAAACTAATAACCAGGAAAGCCCATAAACCTCCTCCATTGTCCTCCTCATTTGTCGTTCGTGTGAACGCATGGTAAAGCCTGTCAACTGGTGTGTATGTGTATGTTTATTTTATTCAAGGAGGGGTTTTGCCCCTGTAAATGTGTGAAAGGCCATGTAAATGTGTGAAAGATTTGGCCACACGGGCTAGCTGTCATTCTCGGCAGGCTGCAATACTATGAGTCCTACAGTACTAAGGCGACACCATGGACCACCATACTCTGCCTCTGATTGGCTTGAGGTGTACATCAGAAACACATTGAATCCTCTGGCACTGCATGCAGGACCGGCATAACAACCACTTAGCTAAAGCCATGCTAAAACAACAAATAACCTTTTCTATTGTTCCCTGATCACTTATTTTAACCAGAGGGTAATCAAACTCCTACATTTAACTGCAATGAGCAGAAAAGGCTAGCCAATCAGAGGCAGAATAAGGCGGGACATACTCACTTTAAAGCAGGGTTAGTTGTTCTTGCTAACTTTGAGCTCAAATCAAAACAGTATCGCTCCACGGTCCTCCGCCGCGGCGCCTCATACATAGAATGCATTGTGAAGAAAAGCGTAGTAGTACGGCTTTGTTGATGTGAGTGGTGCTCGTCACTTTGTTTACGTTACTATTTACGGAGCCAGGGCTGTGTAGAAGTATCCGATTATTTTTTCAAAATGCACAGAGAACGGTAAGATAGCGAAATGCAATGAGATACTTGTTGAATTTGACAAATGTTTGATTAGCTTAGCATTTAGCTTGCAATAGCTTACTTTCCCTTTAAGCTATTGTGAGATTGTACAACCTACAGACACATTTCGCACTTTACTGCTCCAGTCACCATACACATTGTCTTACAGGAACGAGATCCGCTGTCACGTCAATGCACTTTGTTGTATGGAGACTTGTGATGCATGTTGTGTTGCAATTTATATTGCACCTTGGCGCATGAGAAACTGCATTTTGCTCACGTGTACTCTGTATGGGAATGAATGACAACTTGACATGGTGGCTGGCCAGCTGACAACAGAAAAAAACTAGCATGCTAACGTGAGCCTACTATGTAGCTTGTTGATAATGTGTTTGTCCGAAGAGCTCTCCTCCAGGAGCAGGGCTGCCCTTCTGAAGGTCTCGGCAGCGTAGGGAAGCAGCAGAAACAGGTGCTTGTGGAGAAGCGTGACGCTGCTATCGTCCTGAACAGAAGGGGAGATGAATGACAGCGTGGAAATGGAAACGGTGCTATTCAATTGAACGATCCCAAGCCCCGCCCCTTTCATTTGCCCTACCTAGTTACTGTAACTAGGTTGGACAAAACAGCATAGAAAGCGATAGAGAGCCTAACGCTGGGTGCCCACCAAATGCGTCAAATATTTCGCATGCACTATTTTCTGCAAGCACAGTCCGTATTTTATAACAGAAATATGCAACGCAAGGCAAACTGGCCGAGTGTGGGCGTGTCCACAAGCCAAAGAAAGCATTGTTTTGGTGACGTGTGTTGTGCGAGACGAAAGCTGAAGTTCACTGAGCGGTTACACACAAATCTAAAGATTACTTTATAGTTTTACATCAAACTGCAACATTCTTGACATAAACAATTATCTTTTAAATAGACAAATATCATATGTACATATTTTTCCCAAACTAAGGCCCCACAATGCAGAAGTGACTTTGGCTCTCTATTACAGGCAAACATATAGTTGACGGAGTTTCTGGCGGATTTAAAAAAAAAATGCTGAACTGTTATTGGAGGACATGTGAAAAGGGGCTGGGCTTGGGATAGGTCAATTGTCCAGCACTTTGTTATTGGGGCTGGAAGGCACCAGTCAGTTAACACCTCGTTATCAATCATTACATTTACTCGTTTTATTCCACTGCAAACTTGATTGCAGTGGTTATCCATATGGGGGGTTGCAACATTTTCAGTATGTATTGTGCTGTATATAATACTAGCTATGTTGCAGTGGCAGGTGCTTTTGTTCGTCATCACCACCATATTTACATTTATATTCACAGAATATTTTATCAAAAGCGATTTACATGTAGTCATTAGTTGGACAGGTCATACACCAGCAATTAATTGTAAGCAACCAATATTATGTAAGAACAGTTACAGCATCTTGTCATCATGTCTACTGCCACGTCAATATAATAATTTAATCATCCAACAAGGTTCCTAGTGGCCTGAATAGTAAATAAATGTACATGTGTTATACGCAACAGAAGTAAGGACTTTCTAAGGGCGGCATAGTGAGCTGAGAACCGGTACTATTTTGGGAGCTATGGGTCAACACAATATACACAGCCACTACTGCAGTAGCAGTGAATACATGCTGGTGCAATGTACCTTGTGGCTGGAGTTGACGTAGCAGTGGGCCAGCAGGTGTTTGTGAAGGGCGCACAGCAGGTGGTGAAAGTGAGAGGGAGGGCTGGCCTCTCCGGGGCTGGGTGCAGACGCATGCTTGTCGCTGTTCTTCTCCAGCTCACCGAACGCCTCTTCCTGAGCGCGCGCACACACACACAATCACGCATCACACGCACGCATGCATCACACACACACACACACAGTCAATGCTAGTGGACGCAACATAAAGCTAACGCTACATAAAGCTAAAAGTTGCAGTCGCACGAGGTAATGCTTTGCCCCATAGCCCTCGCATACAGCATCGCAGCTACAACCCTCCTCTCCTGGCAACATACCGTGTAGAACCCTATGGTGAGGAGGAGGGTTCTGAGGAGCACCTCGGTCAAGTGCAAATAGTCAGGGGCTTCGCTGCAGCCGGCCGAGGAGAGCTCTGCGGCTGTGTGGCCCGGGGGCAGCAGCAGAGACGGAATCTCCCCAGGCGAGCTATAGCCGAGCAGCGATGCTACGTGCCGTTGCTCCAGGAGGCTGCTCAGCACCACGTCCAGCTGCACACGCTTGATGAGAGAGGAGGAGAAAACAGGCAGGTGGACGAGTGCTCCACGCTGGAGCTGCACGGTCGATGCTCGTGCTTACGCGTGTGCCGTACCTGCCCTTTGGAGAGGTTGTTCCAGCTCTCTGGGCCCTGAGGTAGCAAGGAGTGAAGCATTTCTGTTCTCTCCCGGAGAGAAGGCAGCAACAGAGACACACCGACAGACAGAGTGTCCCTCACCGCCTGTGGACGCACACACACGCACACGCACACATCATGGCTCTGTAATGCGGGTGCAAAGGACTCGACTAGAATTAGCTGTGAAGTGTCTTCTTTAGATACCTTTTCAATAGAGTCGGGTACACTGGAGTCTATGAGCCTGAAGAGCAGGTTCCTCAGGGGCCGGCCCTGAGCGCCCAGGACCTTAGGGCCAGTGCCACAGGCATTGGCCAAAGACAGGTGTATGGACAGCAGCTTCATGCACAGCAGGACAAACTGGTGGTGCTCCCTGGTCAGAGAGAGAGGGGGGGGGGAGTCGGACATAAGAAGTAAGACAAGAGTCTTCTGTACAATGTTGCAGACCGCTAAGGTAGCATCCCGTGAACACAGCAGTATAATTCTATATTAACTGTTACCTTTTGGACGGGAATGGGGCCAGGGGTGTCTCGGCCGCCGCCAGGCCCTCACAGTAGCGCTCCAGAAAGGTCCGCAGGTACGTGAAGGTGCTCTCTCGCAGCTCCACAGAAAAGGGCCTGTGGCATTCCAGTTGCCTAAGAAGCCGGACCCAAGACATCAGGCACACAGCCGCGACAGGGTTGCTATGGCTACCATGCTGCTCACTCACCTATCTGAGGGGGCCGCGGTCCAGGCCAGACTGTGCGAGGTGCCGGCTGCAATTTGTTTGACCGACACTCCGTCCAAACCAATCGCCTTCTGGGGTCTGGTGACGGGGGAGGATGTGTGGCCCTGCCCACATTGGCCCATGGCGTTGTTTCCCCAGGCATACACCTCGTTCTCTGTTGAGAGAGACCCAGGGCTAGCAACACGAACCCGCTCTCATTCCCATGTAATTTGCTATTGTCAGGATGCAAGCTAGCAAGCTAGCAAGCTAACAAGGACTCCAGGACAGTAGCTAGTAGGTGTTTAATGGCCTCCTACCATGAGACAGAGCCAGGCAGTGGTTGTCTCCACAGGAGATGTCAATGATCTTCGTGACACCTAGGTCCTCTATAAGCCTTGGTCTCAAGGACGTGGTCTCCGTAGGGCCACTGCCCAGGCACGGACCACAGCCCCACGCAAACACCTACGACCAAACCAAAGAAGAAGATTCCTAGCTGAACACTGTACATATTGTTAAATCCAACATGCAAGGTGTTATAGTATTTGTTCCATTACATTATGCTCTACATTATTAGCCTCGTGACGCCATCCTGATCTCGCAAACTTTTCAGTCTGGAAATATTCAATGGAAAAGAGTACCTGACTAGAAAATAAGCGGTTTAAGAAGTACAGTTTGCCGACATCAGCATACGCCATACGATTCGGTTTCCACCGGCGCTCTAGCTGATTGTAAACATACTGAGATCAAAGTTGGAGGTCCAATTGTACGTAAGGGCATAAAGAAGCTCAATAAAAATGTATTCGCACCGCCTTTCATGACAAACGCTTATCAATTGAGAGGGTTCGGTCTGATTCTTGCGGCGAAATGAAGTTGAAGCTCTCAAGCTCAGGCTGGTCTCACGACCAGGCTACGACATTATATCTCCCTTCCCAGGCCTGAGGTACATCCCCTGTGTGACCGCCGGAAGCCTAGCGTTGTGTCTCACCTGGCCTGCCGAGGTGAGGGCCAGAGAGGACTGGCTGCCGGCGCACACCTTCCTGACAGTGTGGCCCTGGAGGGCTTCTATCACCCTGGGCCGGTCCACGACACTGTTGTCTCCGTGGCCCAGTTTACCTGCAGGGTCACATCGAACGCAGAACACTGTGGTCACTGGCAAGCGTATGCTCACTCGAAATACTACCGCAGTGCCTGAGTCGTTCACTCCGCTTCTGTGGCTACACAGTGTGCTTAGAAGGTGCTCTATATGATATTTTAAACATTAATATAACAGCTAACAACTATTTCCTATAAAGATATAGCGGCGTAATTGTGTCCTGAGCAGTGCCTGAGCCTTTCGCACTGCTTTAAAGTGGCTTCTGTGGCTACATATCGTGCTTAAAAAGGTATATGATATATGAGGTGTATGATTTCAAATATGAATCAGCAAACAACTATTAGTGGTGCGATTGCATCCTGAGCAGAGTGACGTCATACTCCCTCTGCGCTCCTCTGTTTCGTGTTTACATAGCCACACCGGCTACATGTGCATGTGTGTGTACGTGTGTGCGTGCGGCTCACGATGCATCCGTTTCGCTCCTCACGCTGGTGCTCTAGTGTGACACCTAGTGGCAGCCGGTCACATAAACCCACTGCGACGTACCGTTGTCCCCCGCTCCGAAGGACCACACCGTGCTGCCGTCCTGCGCCACAGCGATGGTGTGAGAGTTGCCACAGGCCACCTGGCCCACGCCGCTGACGTCCTTCACCCGCGTGGGCACCAGACGACCGTGGGTGTCGCGGTGGCCTGGACACCCACGGGACACCCCCGGGGGAGGGAGAGGATAAAGGTTGTGGTTAAAAGGCATGGCCATCAGAGTGACGGAAGGGTGTGCGTGGCTCACACAACAGCAACGCCAGGTAAGTGCAGATAGATAGATACCCAGTCTGCCAAAATCGCCCTCTCCCCAGGTGTACAGCTCCCCATCGGTGGTGACCGCAGCGCTGTGTCTGTAGCCAGCAGACACACTGACGACAACCTGACCGAGAGAGAGAAGCGCAGCGGAGGAGATATATAGGCTAGGTTGGACCATGGGCGGAGATTTTGTTTGAACCGTGGGGGTGGGGGGGGGGGGGGGGGGGGGGTGCG
>JAODUE010024913.1:0-18802 GCA_027564755.1 Amblyopsis hoosieri
GGGGTGTGGCTTGGGATCGGTCAGTAATCTCCACCTACCCAAAACCCTCCGGTAAGGATATCTGCGGCGGTGGACCCCCCCCCCCCCCCCTTCTCCCCCCAAAACACTCATTCTATCTCAGCTCCCGCTCCAGATCTCCCCCGTAGAGGTAGTGGTTCATGCCGGCTGGCTGGACGTACTCCTCGGTTTTGTCCCAGTCCGATACCCAACCCCCTCCCCCTCCGGTGCCCGCCCCTCCGCCGCTGGGGTCCGTGGCTCCGTAGCCGCCGCCGCCGCCGTAGCCGCCGCCCGAGCGGTACAGCTCCTCGGTCTCGTTCGCCAACTCGTCCTCGTCCAAGATCCCGCACTTCTCAGTGCTCATCTGCTCCGGCTCGGCCCACTGCTGCTTCTCCCCGGATGCAAAGATTCCTGGGGAGTAGAGGGAAGATCACCATGGAGACTACAGAGCCGAGATATGTCAGCTGCAAGGCTACGCTGGATAGGACAGCGGCGGGAAATATAATATTACTAATATAATATAATATAATATATTATATTATATAACTAACTAATATAATGTATTATTAGTATTATTAGTAATAACTCAAGTTAAGACGGAACCAAAATCTACATCTTAAGTTATTTCTGGAATCAATTAAGTCAAAGAAGTAAGAAAAGGTGCAGTTGCCTCTTGTGACCAGATGAGTCACCAATTTGCAGCTTTTTTTGATGTAGCTTTAATTCTGTTTTAAAAGGTGACCTCTGATAATGGCCGCTGAAACAGGTAAAAATATATAATTCAAATGAAAAAACAACAACATTATGGCAACAACATTTAAATGCACCAATACACCTCCAGTAAAGCCTCTCTATATATCTAACGCTACTAACTAACTATCTATAAACAACAATGCCATATCTTCCTGGGTATCTCACTGTACAAATGACAACAACACGCAGCTTTCTGTACACGGTACAGTAACAGTCAGGCCGACAGACAGATGAAGGGGCAATAGAGGAAATACACACCATAGAATACAACACCTCCGTAATGAACGAGCGAAGCGATGAGAAACACGCCCTGCCATTCTTCTCTTGTCTACGGCAAGAGAAGAAGGAAAGAAATGACCGGAGAGGGGTTGTTAGAGGGTGGGTTTGGGAGAGCAGATACACAGAAATGAAAAGACGTGAGAGATAGAGGACAGGACAGAATGATTAAGTATGAAGTATCATATTATCTGACTGATGACACCAGGTGTAGGTGGAAGTACTGATTATGTATTCGTCTCCCAGTGGAACACACATATAGGGCTCTGCCATTGTGTGTGCGCGTGCATAATGCATGTGTGTGTGCGTGTGTGAAATCAAAATGTCATTATTGTGAACTATAAATATGTGTATATGTTTACGCCTAATGCTAAACATATAATGCACGCTGTACTATATTAAAGGCATGTATCATGTGATGATGGTAAAACCGTGAAAATGCGTATGATTCCGGATGAGGAGATCTCACCTTGCGCTTGGTCATTGCTCCCACTATCAGAGGGCACACCATGCCAGACAGCGTCCCCACCCCGTTGGAGATTCCCATGAGGATACTAGCATAGCGGGGCGCAATGTCCAGGTGGTTCACATTGAAGCCTTAGAATATAAACATCCCACACATTTATACAGATAGTGTGTGCACAAAATAATAAATAATAATTATTTATACATTACATACATTTACAATACATTTCAAGTGATCATTAATATAGATGAATTTGGACTAATTTGTCATTTGGTGTGTGTACAAGAGAGATCAAGGCAAGCTCATCCGTCGCTTGTTAGCCGACGTGGCTCAGATGAACGGCCGCTAACGGTCGCGGACAACGTTAGGCTAGCTAGTAGCACCTACACAACAAGCCGACGTTTACTCTCCGCGTGCGTGACCTCACCTGAGATGGCGAAGCCGGAGAAGCCCACAGCCAGGACCAGGAAGCTGATGGCCATGGCCCTGGTGTGAGAGAAGCCCACCACTAGCAACAGCGTGGCCTCCATCCCGAAGCCTGTTGCCAGGGGGGCAGACCGGACCGGACAGAAGCATTAACATCTCTTTACATGCAACTGGCTTATCACAAGCCCCATCCTTTAAACTAGTCCAACCTAGTTACTGTAACTATGTAGGTCAAAACATAGAAAGAAGACGGTTGACGGGAGGTACCGTCAGATAACAAAAAATGCTCAACCGTTATTGGAGGACATGCAAAAAGAGGCGGGGCTTGGGATAGGTAAATTGGCTTAGACAAGCAGACCTGGGAACTATAGCTGGAGTAGTCAAGTCAATTTTATGTATACTGTATAGCCAAATATATTATAATTACACAAAGATAGAGCGTTGTAATGCAAAGCAATTTCAATAGAGAAAACATTTTATATTTCTAGTCTCTTCAGTGGGCGTGTCACCGACGGCATTTTGCTGTGAAGGCTGATGTAAGCAGCGCCCAGACAGCCAAAAATACCATGCATGGCCTGAAATAAAGTCAATTTACCATAAAACAGTTTGGAATTAATGTTAAATACCCAAAATACCCATTAACGCCCCCAGAGAGAAATAATGGGCAATAGTATGGTGAAATCCGTGTCCCCATTGACTTGCATGGAACGTTGGGTCATTCAGGTCTGTATAAAGGGTTAAAGGTCGCCCCCCTCATTTAAATAATAGAATGCAGAAGTGCCGTCCGTTGGAGCCTGTCTGTAAAATTATACGCTCTCTGGTATAGCCCTGAACAGGTTAATCATATTACAGTCTCAAAGGGCTTTACAACCCAATATTTAACATGGAAATAACCCCCATAACCCCCATAACCTTCTCCTAACCTCCGGGCAAGAAAGAACTTCAGTAAAAACCACTTGGGTTTTTCTGAAGTTACCAATAGGTGACGATACAGCAACAATATTCATGCACTGAAGTAAATGTATCACACTGTGCAGTAAATAAGAACTATGTAGATATGCGTGAGGGCACTAGGACATAAGGTACGCTCTCTCTGCTCTGTCAGTGGCTACCGTCAAATTGCCCATGAGCAGGGCATCTGTTCACATCTTAATTAAAAACATTGAGAAACAAACATATTTGGTCCAAATGGTCCCAAAGGTACCAGAGGTTCCAAAACGTGAATATATTTTAAAATTACCATTAAAACTGGATTAATTTAAGAATACATACAGTATATGTACCACCTAGTAGAGATAAGAGATATATTGCATGTAGACATAGTAAGTGTGTATTTGAGAAACAATAAGTTACATGTAATAAAATTATTATTATACACCAACTACAAAGTTGTAACACATTTGTAAGGGTTTCATGTTGAGGTATGGAAGCTATAGAGTCAAGGGTTCACATAACATCCACTCGATAATGGATGTTATCTGTGAGAAACAGGCACATATTGCAAAGTGTATCTTCTTACTACCCCTAAATAAAAGCCAATGGTTTTGTTCTGACTGACTGGCCTACATTTTTCAAAAGGGAGCTGGATATTAATTTGCTAATGGCTCACATTAATGTGAGACATACGGTGTTGAGGAGAGGAGGCATCGTTTCTTGTTTTCCCCCCAGTCTTTCACCTTATGAAATGTTGTTGGCGCCTTATGCTATTGTAGTCCGGCCCCAGCGCTATTCATGTTGCAGCGCCTGACAGTGTGATATGTATACCTTTCCCCTTGCCTCTATTGATTTTTCTGTAGTTCAAAAATAGTCCACAGAAGCAGAGTTTCTACTTTGCAGTGACTCATCCATTGCTTTATGCGAGAGTCGTGTTCTCACCTCAGATGACTCAATGCCTTAACCCTGTAATTAATATTTTACTGTTAATGTTTTGAGCTCATGCTCAAAGCTACTGTAGACCCCCTCCAAAGCAACTGTAGAACAACTGTAAATAGAGCTTTTTCACAGTGGTCCGGAAGCCCTAATAGTATACACCAGAGCTATACAACTCCGGCTCGGAAATTACGAGATATGACAAATAAAAGACGGATGGTTGGATACATAAATTCAATCCAAGTGAGATGAAAATAGCAAATATGCAGTAATTGCTAGCATTCAAATGGCTTAAACCTGAAAAGATAGCGAAACTGGCTCAGTCTTAAATTTTTTTAAGCATTACACAGAAGCAGTTAAAATACATAAAGTTATGATTTTAAGTGATACCATTCTGCATTAAATTATATTTCTAAATGCCAAAGATACCCCGATCGGTTAATCTGGTTTCTCCATACCTCCACAGTTCATGAGCTTCCTGACGTTGGTGGTGGTCATGATTTGGTTGGAGCGCAGGTAGTCTGCTATCTGCCCCCCTATGGGCACAACAATGGTCATGACCAGGTGGGGGAGGGCTGAGACAATGCCCACCTATTTGGAGAAAGAAGGAAAGTGATTCTTAAAGGTGAAGCGCACCAGGTGAAGCATCAATGCAAAACAGTTCAACTCCAATCAGAAGCCCAAATGGCTGGATGGTCTAGTGGTCTGGGTGTTGGGTGTTGGACTCCCAGACAGAAAGTTGTGGGTTCAAACCCTGGTTTTGACCTACCTGTAAGCATCCTTGAGCAAGGTGGCTAACCCCCTACCCCCCAACTGCTCCCAGTAGTTGGTCGCACCTTGCATGGCAGCAATCACCATTGGTGTATGAATGTGAGGCAAAATACTGTATAGAGCTTTGGATAAATGCAGTCAATCTAGATTTGAGATCTTTATAATCTCATAATCTTTTATCCAATATGTGAATGAGCAGTGTATTGAAGATGTATAATATTAAATCTGACCCCCTTATAATCTAGTCAATTTATTTAGTATAACATCTAAAATCTAAAATATTATTTTTCTAAAAATGCATTATTATTATTATAACATTATTCCCACATTACTATAACATTTTAAACAGATGAGATGGAACTTGAACTCTGTTAAGCACCAATGTGTTTTGCTTTATATTTGTTACCTTGCTGATTTCAAACTGAAACACTTCCTCAAAGTATGCAGGCTGGCTGATGAGGAGGAGATAAAACGTCCAGCTCCGGCAGAAGTTTGCCACGATGATGGCGTACACGGGCATAGATGTGAAGAACGCTCTCCATGGCGTGTTGAATTTCTGTACAGCAGCAGCAAAACATTAGCCTCCATTTTCATTCGGCCACAAGTATCGATGTGGAATCCTCCTCAATACAAAAGCATTTGTCAACTGATTAGAACACAACTGTCCAATAAGCGGCCAGCTGATATTTGTCCCAAGATGACTACAACAACCTACGTTTCGGCATCAATCTAGCTGATTTTAAGCATACTGATTGGGTGAAATAATCGGAAGTCCAATCGTGTAGTGGAGGGAAGTTTGATCAAAATATAATAGCGCCACCTTTATGACAAAGGCTTTTGAATTGAGGTGTTTCAGAATGATTGCAACAAATTAAAACTGTAGCTTACAAGGTCAGTATAGTATTACAAGGCTAGCAAAACATCACATTCACAAGGATCACAGTCACGGTGGTTTCCAAATGCCGTAGAAATCCTAGCCTCGTGAGAGCTTCAGGTTAATTTCGCCGTGAGAATCAGTCTGGAAAGCCTCGGAATCATTTCGAATGTGTCCGAGTAGCAACTGAACTTTCCAATCAGCGTCGTGTTTATAGCTATACGGGCGTGGTTTAGGTGTGCCGACTATAGAGAGCCGAAGTGATTTCCGCGTTATGGGACCTTAGTTTACTTAGTTTCGCATCACAATCCTCAAGCCTAAGAGAGCGTTGTTTTGGTGACGTGTGTTGTGCGAGACGACAGCTGTAGTTCACTGAGCCTTTAGACACAAAACTAAAGCTTACTTTATAGTTTTACAACAAACGGCAACGGTCTTGACTTTAACAATTATATTTAATATAGACACACATCATATATGTACTTTGTGTCATAATTCAAACAGGATCTAAAAATAATAGAATTCTCGCCATTGACTACCATTCAAATTTTTTCCAAACTAAGGTCCCATAACGTGGATGTGACTTCGGCTCTCTATAGTGCCGACTGCAAAAATGACCAGATGGTTCATCCAATCAACTGCCAAGTATTTTTTGGAAAGTACAGCCATTCACAAACAGTTTCAATGTATGGCTCCCCAGATGGACATGTGACAACAATTCCTCTGGCATGTCAGTTTATAGAAACCCACACACTTGGACAAAGCTACGTCTTAGTCTCGACCTTTCTACGCCATTTTAAAGTAAATTAAATGATTACGTTTTATTTATATCTGTGAATTAGAGTACCGTATGTTGTCACAACAAAATCAACAGCAGAAATCGACAGCAATGAATAACTGATTATCATCAATAGAATGTTATTTGATAACGGGTGTGTGACCTAATGAGCTATTGACAAACGTATTCAAGTATAAAGAAAGTGTACATGTTATATATATATATATATATATATATATCTATAGTATGTATATATATATATATAGTAGTTCCAATTTGTATCGTTGCTAGCTTGGCCTGGTGCCAGTATCACATCGTACACTGTGTATCTGCATGGATTCAGTGTAGGCCTACATGTCTTTATATATAGCAGTTCCCTGTTCCAGTGATTGTTGCTACAGTATCTTGGCCTGGTGCCAGTATCACATCGTACGCTGTGTATCTGCATCGATACGTCCCGGAGGAACTGGCACTGACCGTCACCGGTGTCTGGTTCTGGGCCGACACCCCGATGCTCTCCTCGATGTACGTCCTCTCCTCCTCAGTGATGGTGGGGTGGGCCGCAGGGCTCTCGTAGGACACCAGGATCCAGAAACAGTACCAGATCACTCCGAAGCTGCCTGCATGGGGAAGGAACAGATACACATAATGCTGGTATTATTTAATGTGAATCTATGAAAGGTGCTATATAAATTAACATATTTTATTGTATTTATTTTCCTTTTAAGATCTCTATCTGATCTACATTATATCAGTGTTTGGATAATTTCATTTTTACTTGTTTTTAATCTTAAGTTTTAGCTTGTCCGTATATATTAACTTGATCACTTAATTTTTTTAAATATTGATTAATTAAAGAAATAAAAACAAACAAAAAACTACAATATTGTTATTGCTGTACCAAACGTAGTAGTAGTAGTAGAAGCAGTAGTACCAATAAGTAGTATCTACATACCGTACACATAGAAGACTGACGACCAACCAGAGTACTGCACCAGAATTCCAGCCAATGGCATGGCGATAACAGCCCCGGCATAGGACCCTGGGATACAGACATCCAGTAACCACACGCCTCTAAACACACTGTAACAAATACTAACAGTGCAAAATGCAAGCGAAACGGGCGGGTGATATATATATATATATATATACTGTATACAGTATATACTCGTATGCTGCTCACCGCAAAAGGCTGTCGTGGCCAGACGACTTCTCTCTAGAGGTGGGGCCCATTTTGCCCAGATCCCGTGGCAAGCAGGATATGACACCCCCTGTGGGAGTGAAAAGAAAAGCGTGATATTTTTATCAACAATAAAATGCAGCGTTGTTTACTAGCTGACATCAGTGACATATTTTATATCTTCCTCAAACTTCCTCAAACCTATATTTTACAGTCTTTACCCTGAATAAAGCTAGCCTGGTGTAACCAGACTCCAAATGTACTTTGTGAATAGGGTCTGGACACGCTCCGTTAGGAAGTGTTTACAGTCGCTGCCTCCTACAGACCTCTGATTTATTTAGAAACTACTGGAGCAGCCTTTAGCCAAACGACATTGCTACAGCTGTTTGTATTTCTTCATCTAGCTCTACCTCCTCCGCCATTTTGAATATTCACCTGAGAGCGATAGGTGGGCGGAGCACGGCTATAATAATAAAGTAGGTCCTTCTACGTCACGTTTATAATTGTGTTTCTTTAATCAGCAACACAACAACACAACATTAAGGGATTCTGGGAGTTCTGTGGGCTCTAGGTGGGGTTTGCATTACACCTCTATTTTACCAGGAAAGGCTCTTGAGATTAAGCCTCTCATTTTCAAGAGCGTCCTATGTTTAAGATATAGTAAGCAATTGTAAGATAATACACTTTTTGTTAAATTCAGCAAATACTTCCTTGTGGTCTGCTGCCTGTTTTCTGTGCATGCTGGGAAAATAAGATCTAGACAGACATGCCTCCATATAGGAACACAAACAAAGTGGTGCAGACCGCACACAACAACAATATCCCAGCCCAATGGGTTTCCAATGTGTGGGGCGGAGCTGATGAGGGAGCGCCCCATGGAAATTGAGGGATTTTAGCTTTTCTTGAGTTCAAATATCAACAACCTGTTCCTAGAATTACCTATTATTCCTTCAACTATAAAATATACCAACAAAGTCAGCTGTGCATATCTCTGCTAGAAGCTAACAAGAGCCACCGGAGCAGAGCCAAGCACCTCCACGAGCCCCTGACAGACCCTGACGAGGATCACGCAGCCAAAGTGTACCCGGGCAGCCGTCGGGATCAACATGTTGAGGCAAGAGGTGGCAACCACAGCGAAGCCAAACACCCTGAGGGAGGACAATAAAGAGGCAATTATAGACATTGTAGAGACAGACCCTTTAGAGAGTCCTCAATAGAGCTCTATGGGAGAAGTACCAGAGACATTATATAGAGGAGACAGACCGCTTAGAGAGTCCTCAATAAAACTCTATGGGAGAAGAAGTACCAGAGACATTATATAGAGAGACAGACCACTTAGAGAGTCCTCAATAAAACTCTATGGGAGAAGTACCAGAGACATTGTATTATAGAGGAGACAGACCACTTAAAAGATCCTGAATAGAGCTCCAACAAACTCTGTAACACCAAATATTGTGGTTGGATGAAAAGAGCAAATCATCTGCTTTGTAATAACCAAAACTTAACCTATTAAGCCAATTTTATGGTTGCTTACGCAAGCCAACAGTTGTGCACAAGTGGTAGATGTATAACCTTCAGTGAAAACACATTTTGGGTCAAAATCTCCCAAAGTTTTATACTTTTATTTTATTTCATTTTTTATGTAGTAACTATGTTCCAGTGGCCATTGAAAATGCAGTTATGGCTCTCTTCACATTCATTTAGATAAGGACTTCCTAATAACTGCCCGGAGGCATTAGCTTGGCTGCCAAGCGGCCTCAGTACATGAAACGGTTTAAAGTAGCCCCACTGTCTGTGCAAAGACAAAATGAGTGTGGGCACACCTGTTTGCTGCAAACCTTTGACAGATAAAGCCTCCTGGAATTTGGGTGACAATGTATCCCCAGAAGAAAGAACCGTGAATCATTCCCACTGTCTCTGGATCCCAATCAAATTGGGCTTTCTGTTAGGGCAGAAATAGATATAAAAGAAATATGCATTAAAAACTAGACAGATGTATTGCTTGTATGCAATAAGACCCTGTGTGTCACTTACAGAACACTCACTTGTTATTTTAGTGTTACTATGCTTAATTACTGTGGAATCACGTATAGAAAGAAATTGAGTAATTTGATTCAATAAAATTACATCTAAATACAAATACATTTGTAAATAAATGTACATACATGGATGTACTTACCTGTGGCTTATAGTACCTGTGTTCCATTAGGCACTATCTTACAAAACTCACAATGTCAGTAAATCAAAGTCAAGAGGCTTTTGTGCAGTAGGCACATCATTATTGTATAAATATAACCTAAATGTAGAGTCATTTATAGGAAAGAAATCATCCATACAATTGTCAGTCTCCGACCGCCATTGCCGGTCCAACCACAAATCCATGTTAGTTCATGTGTGGCCCACATAAACCCATTTGTTTTGATCTGATGCAAGTGCGCTTAGCCACTAGTGGCAGAAAATAATATGGAACCACTTTAAAGTCTCACCGTCTCTACCATACTGTAGTGAGCTCTACCATACTGTAGTAAGCTCTACCATACTGTAGTGAGATTTACTGTACTGTAGTGAGCTCTACCATTACTGTAGTGAGCTAGAGTGTAGTAGTGAGCTCTACCTTACTGTAGTGAGCTCTACCATACTGTAGTGAGCTCTACCTTACTGTAGTGAGCTCTACCATACTGTAGTGAGCTCAACCTTACTGTAGTGAGCTCTACCATACTGTAGTGAGCTCAACCTTACTGTAGTGAGCTCTACCATACTGTAGTGAGCTCAACCGAACTATAGTGAGCTCTACCATACTGAGCTCACCTCTAACACATCCTTGTCCTTATGGTGGGTGGTGTGGCTGTTCACCATGCTGACAATGGCCACGCCCAGGTTGCACCGGATGCCAAAGGAGATGCAGAAGCCCAGGCCGGAGAGGATGGCGATGATGTAGCGGCGGGGAAGGCCGAAGCACGTGCAGTCCACCACCGGCATCGCCTTCTCCGCCACAGACTCCGGCCGGCCCTCCGATGACAGCTCGATGGTCTCGCCATTCTCCTGCTTCTTCTCGAGTGCTCTGACGAGGGAGGAGAAGGGGGGGGGGGGTTATTCAAAGCCTGCTCAATGAAGAAGTATGGCCATTTAGATAGCTGACCCCCAGTTTGAGAATAACTCTCTGGCATACATTTGAAGCATACGACAGCCACACTTATGACTTACAATGTTCCATTTGAAGTGTGTGCTTTCGCAATATACCAAAATATAAATAAATATAGAAGGTTATGTCAGTGTCAACACTGTAGGTACAAATGTGTGTGTCCATCAAACTCAACAGAGGTTTGATTTGTAAAATGTGTAGTTTCACATTTCTGATAAATGTACAGGGACATAAATACATGTCTTGGGAAGAAAGGTCTTATTGTATTCAATCAGTTATTTTCTTGACATCTGGGGTTATTGTTATAGGCCTAGATGATTATATGATTGTTCCTTTACACTCAACTGCTCTTTATCCACTGCAGGATTTGCTTGTCATCTCTTGTAAGATATCTTGAATCAGCACTTTAAAGAACTGAAAACCGGAATTCCCTTGTGAGGTAATTAATAGTCTTTTCAGCTAAAGTTTCCCTCCGCTCATTGAACTTCTGGTCTGATGCTGTAGTCGTTTGTGAGTAAAGTTATCCTTGACCTTCCCCCTCCGCAGACTGAGTAGTCACTGTGTTTGTTTGTTCTAATAGGTACAGTATGACCTTTCCATACAGTGCAGTAACCTAAGCACAGTGATATCAGCACCAGCCAGTGAATTCAGCAAATTGTCTCAACCAACATTGTTCTCGTGTCCAAACCAGGCCACACCACACTTAGAGGTTCCTCTTCTCTACACCCGCTTCACCTACAGCTCACTGAGAAACCTGGCTAATGACCCCCCCCCCAGTCACCACCACTCTAAAAGGCCATCAAATATGTATCTCCTTGGGGGGCAGAGGATCCATTAAACATGAGGTGTGCACAGAGCTGGTGTGAAGCTGTAGTTGTGTAGCACAACCGGTACAGATGCAGTAATGTTGTTTTCTATCCCTTATGGAAAACATGTTTTAGAAAAGATGCAACCCATACTAATGTGGCCATAAAGAGCTAATGCTGGAATTAAACAAATCAATAAACGTATCTTAACTACAATTTATGGACTAGAAAAATTATCACAGAATGCATTAGGATAAAAATCCACTGTCCACTTTCCTCTTCGACCTTTATTTTACTAGGCAAAGCATTTAAGAACAAATTATTTTTTACAATGACAAATTTCTCTTGTGGGGAAGGGAACAAGGGGAAAACACTTTTAAAACAATTAAAATACATGATTAAAAGGTAATATACGTTACAGAAATAGAAAAACACATTCAACAAGGAGACAACATACATAACAGCAAATAGACAAGAGTAATGGCAAGGAGCGTAGAGAGAGACCCTAACACACAGGACAGATGCAAGTTTCTGTGATGGTAATTGTTTGTTTGTGTGTGTGTGTGTGTGTGTGTGTGTGTGGGAAAGGTGGGGGTGGTTCAATCAAATTCGACCGCCCAGTACATTCATTCATCCATGAGGTTCGCATTGAGTTCAAGTCCTGATCCATCATAACAGCACGCACAACAGAATGTCTATGAGAAACTGTCATGGTGCTGAAACCGGAGCAGAGACGGGAGTCCTAACGAGACGTCTTCCCATCCTTACAGTCTAGTCAGCTAAACACTTCAACAGACGCTGTGCTGAACATCTTCTGCTGCACAATCCTGAAGAACATGTACCAAAATAGTTCACACAGCAGCTAAAGATTGGAGATTTGACTGATAAAGTATTAACGATTTTCAATGTAGAATTATTTATTTCTGGCTGACTATTTTTGTCTCTCTCTCTCTCTCTCTCTCTCTCTCTCTCTCTCTCTCTCTCTCTCTCATTTGTCCTTTCTCTTGTTCATCTTCAACTGTACATTTATTATTCATTCCTCTGAGTGAACTACTCCTTTAATAAAAGATTGCTACATGTTTATTAACATTCAATAAAGTATTATCCTGCTCTATGTCAACGCTGCATGATAATATCACTTGTCATCATCAACCCCCAAAAAACAATATTTCTACTATCCTATTACTATTCTAAGTAAGCAAAGGCTATTAAACCTGTTCCAACTAAATGCTAAAAAAACTCTCTGCTGCCATCGCTCACAAACTCACTTGCCTTTGACCTTGCCTGACCCTGAGTGACAGAATATCTCTCATAATCATACATCATTATTGGAATGGACAAGTTGCAGGCTCAAATATGTAATGCGCAAAAAAACGACTTTTTAATTACTATTGTGAGTGAAAACAAACAGATCAAACAAAGCAAAGCACTGATCTCTAGGAGGATTCAAAATCAATTGGTAGGACATGGAACTAATACTATCAATTAACATGCAGTTTAATTCAACGATTGTCAGTTTCACCTGATTATGAGTTTTTAAGTGTATGCCCTGTGTGGGCCTAACTAAATGCTTTAAATTAGTGTTGTCTGTGTTAGTAATTTGAGGTTTAATAACCTACTGTAACCCATGTCTTAATGGCAAAGGCCGCTCTTGTAACATGTGTTTATTTCCTCCAATAAATCTGGGTTAAAAAACAAAAAACAAAGCAAATATATATCTGATTTAATATCAGAGAATATTGTAAAAGATAATAACAAAGTAGAATATAGAATGTGTGTGACATACAGGCTTGCTGCAAAGGAAATTTAACACCATGAGTCTAAAGAGATAAAGTCGCGGCAGAGCTATAGCCTGTATATGTGCATGACACAGAAACAAGAGTCGGTGCGCATTACGCATGACAAGATTTCCGCCGGTACACCGTCAGGGGAGCACTGCGGAATCACGTGCTATGTAGGAAATAAAAGCTTAGCACGCACACTGTCCCGTAGCAGGTGTAATCTTTAGTGGGAGTGCCGGGAAAGGCAGGATGGGGGGGGGGGACAAAATATAATCGCACCCCCGGACACAGGAAAACCCGGCGCGAGATAGGCTATCTATTGGGGAGGGAGGGGCTAAGGGGTGGTCTCTACGGCCTGCAAGGATTTACGTAGGCCGACAGATTGGACAGGGAGAGAGAGGGCTATTTCGGGCGCGGATTTGTGCGTTCAGACGCTCCTTTAAATCCCGAGAGTAGAAATTAAGTCCGCAAACAGCTTGCGCTCGTATGGCAGATCAACGCGTCAACAACATGCAAAGTTACTGCAGACTATAACCCACTTTTTTCCATTCTTGGTCATTATGTTTCTCTATAAAGTCTCCATAAACTATATTTTTATCAATACATAATTACATTTGTTGATGGCTTAGGTCGTCCATTAATTAACAGAACATAATATAGGCTGTTCAGTGTTTCAGTTATAGTAGGCCTACAGTATTTACTGTTGTTTGGAGAGTTTGGTGGAAAAATACAGTCACGGATCTATAGTCTCAAGACTGTGACAATATAGGTATGAAATACCTACGCACTTTATCTTAATATGGCTATATCTTTCAGAATGGCTGGAGTCGACAGAACGACTACATTCTAAAATGCAGTTTAACCAACGTAAAGCTGTGGCCTTATTCGACAGTGGCAGTTGGTTTAATTAACGCTCCTACTCTTAGAAGCTATTTGCGTAAAACATAAGGGCCTAGGCTGATATGGGAGCTGCATTGAATGCTACATTATTTTTGTGGTTAAGAAAAGCGCTGTGTGGTATTGAACATTCTGGTGACACATTTGGCGAAATGTGTTGTCTAAAGACAGATGTTATGCTTGGTCATCCTGATCCTGAAGTCCCCTGAGACATTAATCCCATACTTAGTTGTCTCCTCCTTTGTAAATCTACAATTTAAGACGTCCTTAAGCGCATATAATGACCCTATAGCCAACTTGAGGACAAGAAAGTTAAATGTATCTTTGTCTTAAAACGGGAACTCGTCTTTGCGCACGTCACAAATAAAGAAGCAGTTGCCAGCTTGTAAATAATAATGACTATAGACATTCTGAGATATTTTACCTACCCATATATTTTCCCGAGAGTCTTGGCGGCCACAATCTTGAACCTGTCCGGCCGTATCTCCATCCTGGCGACTCCAGGCTCCAACCTCTACGATGCCTGTGCGCGCTCCCGCGTAAGCGCGCAGCCTTTGCCTACTCTCTCGGAGAGCCTCTCCTTTTACCCCCCCTCACACCCACATAAAGGCTGTTAGCTTCGAACCCGCCGACTTGTCAAACTCACAAATATAACAGCCTACTCAGTTTTCTTTTCAATTTTTTACCGATTACGATGTGCTATCGAGACCTAGACTATATCATAAATCCAATTAATATAAACATGTTCAACGTCAAAAGTACGAAACAACTAAAATGTGGATCTTTAACAAAGCTTTTATCTCCCGTAAGAGTGAAGGTGTCCCATGCATGGACAACTTTCGCAAAATACATTGTCGTTCGCCGTCGAGCAGTGCGCGTCGCTAGCCACGGTACTGAAACCAGATTACTCCACAGTGCGTTAATCCCCCACACCACACCAGACAGTGTAGTACGATAGTGAGTGATAATTCTGTGTCTTGTCACTTAATTGCTTCCCCATAGAACACCGATTTAAGCAGTGACAGTTCGGGCACGAACCACTCGTTACCCACACATATTTATCCACACGGGGATGCTTTAGTAAATACTACTACAGTGCAATTTGCAACTGGAAATGACGGAACTGGGGCGATGGGAGCGACTCGTTGAGGGGCTCGTTCATTCGCACAACTCTAGGTGTGTAATGCAGGTGTAGGCCTACCACCTGCATGTACTGCCGCTTAATTATAATAAAGGACTATTGATTTAATACGCATACAGTTTAAGATCTCTCAGGTTAAAGTTAAGTAGCCGAAATTCATGTATTATTGTCAGTTTGTATCACAATATATGTCAGTATTGCTTTCTGGTGTTTTATTATACATTTTTAATTAGCCTACCTGGCAAATATATGCCATAATTAAGGATGCCTACTTCAGGTGTGTCCATTATAAATAATAAAGCGCACATAACTCCACTGCAGGTATAGTTTATCATTACCACACATCTACTGTATATCCTAAAATTTAAATATAGTTCTCAATATAAGACTGTACCAAATCTTATATGCTAACTATTATGGACTTGTTCAAACCAGTGTATCTCAAGTGGGGTTTCCTCTGCAGTCACAAAATCTATATTTGGAAGAAAAAGAAAAAAAAGTGGAAAATGTTGTATAATAAAATGTTATAAACCTTTTCTTAATTTGTGTTTTTGTAATTTATAAATTTTAGTCCCATATTTGCTTTGGAATGAGGGACTACATTTTTGTAGCAAGTTCAGGGGTTTTTGTAGCAAGCGATGAATCACTTGTTATATAAGGATTCATGGGTCAAAGCTTTTGAAAACCGCTGGTTTAAAACAACATCGTCACATCTGTTCTGTGGCTGACGGGGTTGGCAGACCCCTTTACCACAGAGGCGTCTTACAGTAGGTAAACACAGTACAAGCTTCCATTTCATTGTACCATGTAGCTGAAACCCAAACATATGTTGGCGCACTGGCATATATACCAAAATGAAACAGACCTAAATTAATGTTGGGATTAATGTTAACCCCTCATGTCAGTTACATTTAGGATATTGGCACATTGTTGGTACTTATGCGTCTATCAATTATTTCTGGAAATTGTATAGTGTATATTAATATATAACACATGTAGTAAATGTGTAGCTATAAGTCAGCCCTGAAAACATACTACTGTCATTGGTGGCACTATTGACACATGTACTGATTATACATCGCTTTGGATTAAAGCATCTGCTACATGCAGTAAATGTAATTGTAAATGGGAGATGCTATGACAACTTTGGGGAGAAAGAGGCCCATTCCACTGTTTCACACCAGCGTTAGGACTACAAATCACAAGCCATCTGTTGTTCTACATCAGAATTAGGACTACAAATCACAGACTGCTCTTTTCTCTGGTTTATACACCAGTGTTAGGACTACAAATCACAAGCCATCTGTTCTATGCCAGCATTAGGACTACAAATCACAGACTGCTCTTCTCTTGTTAATACGCCAGGGTTAGGACTACAAATCACAAGCCATCTGTTCTATGCCAGCATTAGGACTACAAATCACAGACTGCTCTTCTCTTGTTAATACGCCAGGGTTAGGACTACAAATCACAAGCCATCTGTTGTTCTACGCCAGCGTTAGGACTACAAATCACAGACTGCTCTCTACTCTTGTTTATACGCCAGTGTTAGGACTACAAATAACAGACAGGCTGCTCTTCTCTTGTTTATACACCAGCGTTAGGACTACAAATCGCAGAAAGGCTGCTCTTCTCTTGTTCATACGCCAGTGTTAGAACTACAAATAACAGACAGGCTGCTCTTCTCTTGTTTATACACCAGTGTTTGGACTACAAATCACACTGCTATTCTCTTGTTTATATGCTAGTGTTAGGACTACAAATCAGACTGCTCTTCTCTTTTTTATACACCAGTGTTAGGACTACAAATCACAGACTGCTCTCTTCTCTTGTTTATACACCAGTGTTAGGACTACAAATCAGACTGCTCTTCTCTTGTTTATACACCAGTGTTAGGACTACAAATCACAGACTGCTCTCTTCTCTTGTTTATATGCTAGTGTTAGGACTACAAATCAGACTGCTCTTCTCTTGTTTATATGCTAGTGTTAGGACTACAAATCACAGACTGCTCTCTTCTCTTGTTTATATGCTAGTGTTAGGACTACAAATCAGACTGCTCTTCTCTTGTTTATATGCTAGTGTTAGGACTACAAATCAGACTGCTCTCTTCTCTTGTTTATACACCAGTGTTAGGACTACAAATCAGACTGCTCTTCTCTTGTTTATACGCCAGTGTTAGGACTACAAATCACAAACTGCTCTCTTCTCTTGTTTATACACCAGTGTTAGGACTACAAATCACAGACAGCTCTTCTCCAGGTCCTTTGCAGAGATAGTTCTGAGCGAGCGAGATGAGAGGCGGAGAGGGGGGAAGCCCATGGCAAACGGGGGCGGAGACAAGCAGGGAGGCACTGATATGATGGAGGGCGTGTCCAGCAGAGACCCGTAGCCAGACTTGTGCCCCTCGCCTACATTTCCCACGCTCCCCAGCGAGCCGATGGAGCTCTGCAGGTACATGGGGCTTGGCTCAGTGGAGTCCAGGGTCAACTCTGGAACAGGTGAGAGAGAGAGAGAGAGAGAGAGAGAGAGAGAGAGAGAGAGAGAGAGAGAGATTTTTCAATGTCACCATGTTCAATCTTCTAGCTAGAAATAATGTGATTTAAGAACATTATAACAGAAGTTTGTAATACAGCTACAGGATTGCAAATAGAATAGCTACATGCATTACAGATTCTATTGTTTCAATAAGGAATATGCCTTAAAAAATCCCTTTACCTGCATCGTCATGGAGCTGGGCGTGCAAGTACTGCTGCTTAGTGTAGAATTTGTTGTAAATGCAGTAGACCACCGCCATTAAAATGACTGTTCCCAATGCTGCAGCCACAAAGATGCCAAGTTTGGCATTGTCCTTGTTTACATAGGCATCTGCACACACACACACAGAGAGAGAGAGAGAGAGAGAGAGACAGAGAGAGAGAGAGAGAGAGAGAGAGAGAGACACACAGACAGACAAAGAGAGTCAGCATTCATGTTAACCTGTCCTGTGGGAGAGTTAAACACATTAAGCATCTTATAACTTTAAACAGCAGCTTTAGCACTTCACACAAATGTTGAAAAAATATCAGGCAAATAGCAAGGGGCAGGGCCAATACAAATACGCAATAGCTTACTCTAACCTGCAGAGGGCAGCCAAGATGCATGTAATTCTTCAAAGGTTTGAACAAATCTAATCTACATACTATACAGTACTATACAGATCTATTAACAATAAATAAAGAATGTTATATGCATATGTGTTACATATTAATATATAATAAAAATAAATATGTAATGTTAGTCAACAAAATCTTTTATTCGCCAACCTGTTAGGCCTAACTGCTTTTTAAATAACAGTACTTCATGTAACTTCAACCTGCTCCTAAATACCAATACTTCCTGTAACCCTGCCTAAAAACATCTACTACTACTACTACCTGCTCCTATACAATACTTGACCTTCCTCAAACCGCACCTAAATACTTGTACTTCCTCAAACCGCTCCTAAATACTTTTACTTCCTCAAACCGCACCTAAATACTTGTACTTCCTCAAACCGCTCCTAAATACTTTTACTTCCTCAAACCGCTCATAAATACTTTTACTTCCTCAAACCGCACCTAAATACTTGTACTTCCTCAAACCGCTCCTAAATACTTTTACTTCCTC
>JAODUE010024934.1:9764-22839 GCA_027564755.1 Amblyopsis hoosieri
TGTGAATACTCCTGGGACTGGATGATTGCGTGATTGTACCCTAGTGCTGTAAGACACACTCTTATTTGGGACTTGGGATTTGTGAAACCCTTGACAGTGCAGGCCTGTAACTCTGGCCATGGTGTCTCAATTGTGACATAGCAGGAATGTTTTAGACATTTGAAAATGATGTGACAGTATCAGCTGCAGTCATTCTGAAATGTAGCTCAGTTAGCCTGGAACTAATTAAGAACATGAGAATGTATCTCTCACATGGTCACATCCACCACCGATGTTGCTTTTTTTATGAAGCACTAGCAGCCATGGCTATCTGAATTTGTTTGTCTAAGAATCTGCTTATGTTGGGATTAATAACACCACATTGGTCATGTGGTGTCTGTGACATACTGTAAGATGTCAGTGGAGATAATGGGTGTCAAATTAGGTTAATCGTCTTTTTCTAAGAAAGCCCAAGCACTTATATAACTATTGGCAAAAATAAGGCATGTTTTTTTTTTTTTGTGTGTGCGCGCGTGCTACCGCTATCAAAACTGTAATTTAGTGCAAATGAAATGTATTATTCATTGTACTAGAGGTCAACTTTTTGTTAGATATATCATAAGAATCAATTGGCAATATATGGGAACCAGATCTCACTGGCTTGTTTTCAACACATGCTTCTGTGTCCTTCACTGCCTTAACCAGGACTACCAAGAGAGCTCAGACATTGTTTGATGCGCAGCCCAGCAGTTCTCCAGGCGTCTGTCACATCCCTATGGCAGAGCCCTTCTGCAACAGGACCAGGGAGGTGAGTGTGTGATGTGTGTCTGGCCCCATCACGTTCCCACCACAGTCACTCCCAGAGCTTTTGTAGACCGCATCACAGTGGGCTGTTTAGCCTATCACCATTCATTTAATACGGTAGACATACGCGACATAAATTAACATAAGAAATTCCGCTTGGCTTAACTTTTGTTCTCGTATCGCCGGGGTGCTTCTGATCCAGCCCTGACTTGTATTTATTAGGTTTATGTGTTTCTCATTATTCAGCTTACCTGTGCCGATTCAAATTTTATAAAATCCTTCTATAAATAAGATTTTTCTGGTTGCCGTGACTTTCTCTTTTGTTGTTCCGCTCATTAAACAGCCAGCCACGCAGTTTTTGTGTTGCTTATCAACCAAGATTAGACCTATATTGTCTAGCACGGGAACGTAAATAGATGAATTACCGTGTTCTATTTGTGATAGGCCTAAGCAAACCACAGTTTTTTGTTTTAGTTTTACAAATTTCCAATTGGTGCATATGAATTCACCAAAATGCCTTATGATTGACAGATTTCCAAACTCTTAAAATGAAAATGGTGGTGAATGGAATTGCATGATGCTGAAATAAAAAAAATACTGGACAAAATGAAAGGAATCTAAAAGTATTACAGCGTCAGTTTTCCAGTAACTCTTCAAAGTTAACATGACATTTAACTTAAAGTTAAAATGTAACAATTTAATTACATTTTATTGTCAATTAATGTTCTAAATTAGACGCCTCTGAATTAGATTTACTAGTTTAGTTTTAATTACGTTTTTATAATATCTACACCTCATGCACGTGTGCACACACACACACCTTTGACCAAAGCATATTTTCCCCCACATCTCACTCGGAGAACTAAAATTTTTTATTTTACACTCTTTCAAATGTGCATGAATTTGCCTTACAGAAATGATATAACTGCCAACCAATTGTTTGCCCTTTTGGCTACCCACTAACGACAAGTGGTTCATAAATAAAGTGGTAGGGCTGTCGTTGCTGCTCTAGGTGTTGGTGGAGGTGTCCAAGAGCCTTGGCATCAAGTGCCATCCACGAGGCACTATGCTGACTATTGAAGGGCCTCGCTTCTCCTCTCGGGCGGAAAGCCTGATGTTTCGCCAGTGGGGGGCCGATGTCATCAACATGACCACTGTGCCAGAGGTGGTCCTGGCCAAGGAGGCTGGCCTGTGCTATGCCAGCATTGCCATGGCAACAGATTATGACTGCTGGAAGGAGCACGAAGAGGCGGTATGTGGAAGAACTGGGGGCGAAATTACAATAATAACAACAACAATAATACAATAATAATAACATGGGCTGCAACTATTTATCGATGAATCTAACAATATATTTTGCTATATTAAAGAGTAATAGTGCATATTTTGCATTTATTCTTGTAAACGTAATTGGCTGGAATTATGTAGTCATCGGGGTAAACAGCTACCACCAGGCAGTCGCTGTCTGTTCTCTGTGTGTGTGGCGCTGCATGTAGTGCTGCCTGCGATCAGTCAGACAAGAGCACAAGAAGAGCGCAACATGGTTTTACTGTCTTATGTCAGCAACGTGTGTAAAAACAATATTATAACGGTCTGAAAAATGATCAAAGTTAAGGTCATATATCCCACGATAAGTCGATATAGTAATTATCGTGACAGCCCCTATATACTTGCTTTTGTGCAACACGACACGCAGACAAGCAGCTGCGTCGCGAAAGGAATTTTTCATATACTTGCCTGCGTACCTTGCGTGTGCTTGGAGGTTTTAAAATATTTCCAGTAGGGGGCAGATCAGGGCCGAATCATCCCTGGCTGAAACCGGAATACTTTCCTTGACTACCTTGTAATTTCCACAACAATAACAACATGTCAAAATGCACGGAGACATCATATAGATGTTAGGTAATTAAAAACTAGGCCTAGGGTTGGGCCAATATACAATGACATCGTCCATCGCCGATGGCTAACAGGCATCACGATGTGTTGCAGGCATTGTGATTTAACAAATACATTGTTTTTAAAGTGGTGAAAAAGTGTCAAAGTTATACATATCTAGTGAAACACTGCGTAATACGCTGTTTCCGAGGCTCGCCCAATTGCTGTGATAAGGTTCACCTACTTCTCTCCTTCCCCTCTCTCTCTCAAACACACATGCGCAGATGCAAAATGCACTACGGGGCCTTGGCTGTATCACACCGTCTCGATGTCTACATGCAATCGATGCGTAATGCTAACAACAGCAAAAGGAAACAACTTTATAGTTTACTGCTCGTGCTCACTGACTTTTGTGTAGACGATGGTGCTTACCGTGATATGGTTGTTCACTAGCTGTCCATCTTTTGCGCAAATTATATGAGCAGATAAATCGTGCACACCACTTTAGAAGAGTCGTATTTCATTAGGTTGGCGATAAACTCGAAGTAGATACTGATAGAAGAAGTGGAACCATTTTTAGCGACTACATTTGCCGACGCGGATGCCGTTATTACAGTATCAATATGACTAGACCAGACCAGGCCTCCGCATAGGGGTTAAGAGGAAAAGTAAGGAAACACGGTGAGTAGGAATGGACATAAAATATATGTAGCCTACTGCCTGACCTGTTTATAGTAATGTATTAACTACTACTTTATTTTCATAGATTATTATCTATGAAAATAAAGTAAATAATAAATAAAGTAATTAATTTATAATTATAGCTCATTTTTTTTGTTTGAAATTTAATAAATTAGGCTAAGGAAATGTATATCGTATGATACTGTCCCCACGTTCATGTGCTATATTGCATCATGCGTACGTGTAGCGGTAGTTTTGGAGGATGCGCACAAACTACGCTCCGAATAAACGCAGGATACGTGCCCGATACGCCTGGTAGCCATTTTACGTACGCATAATTAAAAATATATAACGGGCTTTACGCCGGTTACATACTGGATGCATATTTTCCCTACGTTGTTTTTTTACCCAACCACAATGCAACATTCTACGCGACAACTCCTGATTATAGGTGGTAACCATGGTGATGCTAGCAGGTCCCATGACCGTTCCTTGTAAGCTAACGTAATGAAACCTGGATGAAACTGATATGGCTCCAAAATGTGGTTAATATTATAGGAGTACAAGTTTCGACAATAAAATGATTCACATCTATATTTTCGGTACAGCCAGGTCACGTTTCCGCATGCATTTTTACTGCATTCGTTGGATTTTTTCAACGCGTGCGTAGCCTTTCACCTGGCGCTACTGCATACGCAACGCAATGTTGCAAGCTCTACGCTGCGCTCCATGGGAAATTAATTAAATTCCTGTGAAACGGTACGCAACTATGCATCCAGTATGTAAGGGGCGTTCAATCACATCCACTGATGAGAGTTTCAGTAATGATTTTGATTACATTACAATCAGATGCAACACAGTCACGTGTACTAGCCTACTGTTGGAATGCTATCCTCATGCTGTGCCGTTTGTAGTTATATCTGTATTCTGCTATTGTAATGCACACTGGGGGGTAAAAAAAACACTGCTCGACTTGAATAATCTCAGTCGACTGAAGGAGCAGTATACTTTCAGGGGGCAGCCCTAATATATTAAACAAATGAATGATACCTAAAGTTGTTAGTACAGTAGCCTATAGCCTACCGGTGCGGTCATTGGCTCAATTTTGCAATATGTAATGGAGCAAAAGGCAAATATTGATAAATGCGATTAATTAAATGAATTAATCACAAATTGTGTAATTAATTAGATACCATGATACATACATCCTACCCCTCTATCATGCACAATAGGCCTGCTCTGTCCATATACTGTATCTGTGTGTGTGTGTGTAGACCTATATACAGTAAAGGTGCTTTTATTTTCACACCCATCCCTCAAGGGAGCAGTGGGCAGCCACTGTGCAGTGCCCGGGGACCACTGAGGCCACAGTGCTATCCACTGGGCCACCGTGTTGCTATATCCTACAATAGGCTATACCTGTAGAGAGAGTCATCACATCGTACACCATTGTCTATCAATTTGCAGACAAATGAAGGAGATGAGCTAGGCTAGCAATATATTTATGCTACAACAGTAGAATAGATTGTGTTTTGGTCATGAAATTAATTTGTGTCTAGCCACATATCGGTTAATGTGACTCTGCATTGAATAATGCTTTTTACAATGTTTACCAGGGTGATGGTGATTTATATGAACACATAGTTGTTAAAGATTGTAATACCGGAATTACTTAATCCTTCCCCTTTTTTTTTTTTTTTTACTTTTACACGTTATAGAATTCTCTGCACATGCCTGCTTCAGTATACACTATTGTTAAATCTTTGGCTTAAATTATAAATTGTTGTTAAACGGTACATTAATTGAAACACTTTATTTGAATGTCAATAACTAAAATGTTAGTCATTAACGCATAACATGTTTTTTTTTTTTGTGTGACCTTGAACTGTTTGGGGCTAGTTTTAATAATCAGCGATGAAACAAGCCCAAACCTTAACAGCCTTCCTAACTGATGGCCGCTCATCGTGCCAGACGATACATTGTGTGCGTGGGGAGTTTTGGTTCAATGCTCCTGCCCAAATCACAACTCTACTTCCGAGTTCCTGCAGCTGACCTCTCTTCCCCCTCCTGTTGCAGAATGCTAGCCACATCCTTCCACCTCCTCCGCCTTCACACTACCTCCTGCCCCCCCCCCTTCTCTAGGCGCCTCCGGTGGAAGGCTTGGCAGAGGAGGCTGAGTCATACTGAGTCATCTTAAAATCCTCTCTCCGAGCCCTGGGAATACTGCAAAAACTTTAAACCAGTCAGTCAGTCAGTCTGTCTAGGATTCTAGGGAAAACGCACAAGGGTTCAAAATGGTTTAAGCACATAAATGCAACAGGGACATTTCTTGCAATTAGCAGTTAGTTACTATGATTAATATGATTTGATGACACATTGACTGGTGAATATGAACAGTATCATGAATGATGTTACTCCCACGGCTATAGGTCTGTGTTGACAACGTGTTAAAGACGATGAAAGAAAATGCCAACAAAGCCAGCAGTATCCTGCTTACCGTAATACCCCAGATCTGTCAAATGGACTGGACTCCAACAATGAAGGCATTGAAAGTAAGTTGACAACACTCACATTTTGACAGGTATTTATTAACTTTATTGTTCTTTGCCAAAATTTAGCTCATATTTAATAGAATAATTAAACTACTGCAACACCTACATGAAAGTAATTCTTCTCTGTTAATAGATTATATCAGGTTAGGGGGACGTACCTGTATGCAAAACAAATCTACATAGATTAATTAGAAAAAGCATCTGTCTAAAACATTTTATTTTATTTATGAAAGATTCAGAAAAAAAAGAATTTTTAGGCTCCTGTTAACTCAGTGATTCAAATAATATGGCAGCAGAAAGTGTGTATGCAATGGGCCTTAACATGTCAGCATTTGGTTATCACCACATATTGCCACCATTTCCTGTTTTTATTTTTTAAATATTGCAAGTGTATTTCGTTCTTTGTTTTACAGTCGGCAGCACAGTCATCTGTAATGCTACCAAAGCACTGAGAATATGAGTCAACAAAGCACTAAGAAAATGAATCTTCCATACCCATCTCTATCAACCTAGACTGCATTCAGCCTTCCGTGCTTGAGAATTTGTAGTTGATCACAAGAAAGTGCCTGACTATGCAGTGCTTGTCTTTAGAATCTGCAGATGGAATGAGTGCATTTTGTTATTCCTTTGAATGCACATTCTGAGGGTTTCCTGATTACATTGACAGTATGTTGTAATTATGACAGTAGTGATGATGTCTCCAAAAAAACACTCGAGCATGATTCTTTGTCCAGCTAGATTAAGATGTGAAACATTTTGACATATTACATGAATGTGTTTCAAGACTATACATTTATTTTACACAAATGTATTTTTAATAATACAGTCAGCATGTGGAATCTTAATTTGAGACCAAGTTGCATGGTTACAAGTAAACATGGTTCAGGATTTTCCATGCATCCCTGTTTATTTACTAGGCCTACTGGTTGATTGAAATATTTTCTTTATTGATAAAACAAATTTTTTTTTTTGTTGAAAGAAATGTAGTCATGTCAATTAAGGTCATTTTCTGTATTATCAAGATAATGTACATTCTGAATTAATTCCAGTCAGGCAGCGAAACAAGTGTACGTACCTGTATATTTCAAGTCAGTAGGCTTTCCATTTTTTAAGTGAGATGTTAATATTTTTAATATTGTATGCTCATTGTTAAATTGATGCTGTAGACATAATGACCTTGTGCTAATAAAATAAACTACCAATATTTGTATATGAAGATCTGAAATGCTCACTTGACTCGTATGGATGCGGTCACACTGAGTAACCATTTTCATAATTTTAAATGTGTCTAAATTATGGTTAAAATAAAGTCATGATTTAGGTTTAGCCGTTTGTCTACATGGCAAAAATATTGTTGTACAAATAAGTCTGACTGTAAAGTGCATTATCTGGTCACTCATGTTGGTAAATCGCTTGTTATAACGCCTCTATTTGTATTAAATGCCACAAATAGAAATTGTAGTTTCTTTAGTAGGTGCACATAAGTAAGCCAGCCTATATACTCTATCTATCCATCTAAATTTCTTATTATGGGCATATGGCCTTCATTTTAGTTAATGTCCATTAGTTTCTTCATTGAAGTTATGCTTGCATTATTTCTATACTGAATAATGCTTTGCGTTGTTGCATGCTTTAAAGCATGTGATTCTACAAACTATTTTTATTTGCTGCTCTTAATGACAAATGTTCAGCCCCCAAAAATGTCCAATACAATCAGAATTGCAGTTTTTAAATAAAAGCACTAGGCCTACTCACAGAAAACTTCCTGTTTCATACAGACAGGACACATTTATACAAATAATGTATTAATTTTAAAACATTATTTGTAGCATGCATTTTTCTTTTGTTAATTTCAAAAGAGTAAAATATGCAGTATTGCCGTTGTTTTACAGTCAACAGCACAAACGTATAATGTTACCACAATGTTACAACCTTAGAAAATTAATCTTCCATATACCAATCAATCACTCATTCAGCCTTTCCATCCTGAGAAATTGTCAGTGAATCACTGACACATTGTCTCACTAATTCATGGCTAGGGCGACTTAAATCTATTGGGTCAGGGGTCATGCACCCCTTGAGAACTCGATAGAGAAGTCTAGAAAGAAAGAAATAACTCACCATCCAATAAACATAAACAAGAAGCACAGACGTTGTAGCATAGCAAACATGTTATGATTAGCACTTAAGAACATATTAAAACAAATGCTGATTACTGTGCTGAACAAATTCAAGGTCAAACTGCAATTAAAAAGGTCAAATGTAGGACTAATGGTGTCCATGTATTAAACCTACTCCACAGTTGCGGTTTTTACGACAGTGAAACGACAAGACCGACATTGAAGAACAAATAGAATACCCCATGCAACTTAAATTCAACACAAATATGTTGAGAAGAAGGATCTCTGGGGCAGGGATAGATGTTTCCTACTATGTTAATTTTTTTTGTGTGTAATTTGGGCGCAGTGCATCCCGCCAGGTCCGTGAGCTGCCTGGTCCGCGCTTTGCTTGGCCAGCCAAAACCGTAAAGGCGTCTTTGCGCGGAGCAAGACAGGGGACATCGTGGGGTTCAAGGGGGCAGGATGGCCAAGTGGTGTGGGTGTTGGGCTCCCAGCCGGAAGGTTATGGGTTTAAACCCCGGTGTTGACCTACCTGTAATCATCCTTGAGCAAGATGCCTAATCCTTAACTGCTCCCGGTGGTTGGTCGCGCCTTGGCAGCAATTCGCCATCGGTGTATGAATTTGTGAATGGGTGAATCTGAGACAAATGCGCTTTGAGTGGCCGAAAGGTTAGAAAAGCGCTCTGCGGTGGCGAGTGCCACAATGTGGCGAGCGCTCTGCGGTGGCGAGTAGAAGAGCGAAAGAAAAGAAAACAGCGATGACTGTTTAAGATGCCAAACAGGCCTTATAAACAACAAACGTGATGGTGTTTTAAATATTGTGGTATGGGAATTGAGTCATACGGGGATTGAGTCAGTGATGATGATATTCTCGTTACCATCATTTCCAACCGTTTCCAAATTTCAGGTGGGTTTCCATGTACCAACATCAAATGTCCCGTGCACCTGAAATTTGGATAATGTTATATTTTTGGCCTCGTCTCTGCAGACATACATTATGCTGGTTTTAATAACTGACATTACTTTCAGTTTTTATTTAATGTTTTAGTAAGATATACGTTTTGTCTATAGGCTATGTGAATGTAAGACAAAATTCAAATTGCCTCAAATTTCGGCGCGTATATCCATGCGTCTATAGCCAATAATGGGCATTTCGTCATTGTTCTAACAGAACCTGCTTTCTTATGATTGGCCTTTAGTATTAGTCTATGGCCAATTACGCTACTGACAAGACAAATATGTCAGCTATAATTTTAAGTCGCTTTATAAAACGTCTAATTAATTAAATAACAGTTTCACGTCAGGCATAGAGCCTAATGCCGCACACACAAAATATAGGCTAGACTAATTGTAGGCCTATTGGCACGAACAATTGTTTTTGCAGTGACTGCTTTTTGCTTTTGATTATAGTGGGCCATTGAACAATAGACTTTAGGCTACCGTTGTGCTTAAATTAAGGCCTGCCGAAAATACGCAAAAGTATGTCTATCACGCGCAGTTGGTTTATTCTCAGCTTTTGTTTGATGTTCTGGTTATTTTCGTAAGCATAGGCTTGGCCCATATTGGCTAAATGTGCCAGATTCTGCTGTAGCATCTCATGCCTAATTTTGCAGAAACAGTGGGCTAATTGTCAGAATAGCTACATCCAGTTCAGCTATATTCAAAGCAGCGCAGCGCTATAGCGCTGCTTTGAATGAATAATAAATTTCATAATTTGTTTGCACGTCTACATTTCAGAAACGTCCATTTTGCTAAATTACAGTTAACAGGCCTATGCTGCTATCTATAGACTGTAGCTACAGGCCATATCTTTAGTCTATTATTTTAAATGTGATAACAATTAACGCTGGACTATCTCTAGGCCTGCATCCTACAATATCCTTGCGGTCATGAAAGATCAAATGCAAATAGCTAAATTCGGTATGTTGGTTAGCCTATTAAGTAAAATATGGCTGTATAGCCATTCACCAACATGCCAGAAGTTAACTGGCAAGTTAGCTGATAGGCATACCCTATCAATTTCTGGAAATAGTTTATAAGGAAGACTGTCCTCAATGATGGTCTGTAAGCCTATTAAAATATAGCCTACAATGCTTTGCTTGTTTATATATATATATATATATGGCGATATAGGCATATAAAAACTTTTGTTTTCATTTTTTTTTCTAATTTTTACGGGTTGTGTCTTGTGTGATTACAACGAATAAAACTGTGGCCTTATTTAAATAGCCAAGGCTCCATACGCTGTAGCACAGACTGAAGATGTCATAATAAGAGCTATAGGCCTATTAGCCGAGCAAAGATAATATCCATTTCAACCAGGCGCTATTATGTAGACTTAATATGTGGGCCATTTTGCAATTAAGCCTAAATGTCAATTAATCTAACATGTTTTCAATGTATAGCCTACATGTAGGCCTATGCCTAAAACAATTGGGCGATTGTTTTTACAAATTACATTAAATGTGTTTATTTTAATTATCAAAGTGCACAAATCCATCCAATGTCGTTCAGGTCACACCCCTCTGCCACGTAAATTTACAGTTTTGATTATGCATGATAGACCTATGATTTCAATCATGGATATTTTTGGTTAGCTATGCTAGTCTACATTAAAAAGTTCATGCTAAAATATAGGATAGCCAAATGTAGGTGAGAAATATATTAGGTTAAATCCAAATTATAGGCTAATTTTGAACATTAATAATTAGTTTACTGCTGGGCAAAAATAAATAGGATATTATACAAATATGCAAGGCCGAGATTCAGTGGGCAACAGTCAGTGCATATTGACATAGGCCTTTTGCATGCCTAGACCTTATAGTTCCTGAAAGTTTGTGGAAAATATTTACAAGGACTCCAGAAACGCAACGACATCACTGTGGCCGCATTCTTTTGCCAAATCAATCGGTTGACAGTTTATGTTGTCCAGTGCTTTAGGGTCGGCGAGAAATTGTACAAGTATCTTCACAGTATCCAGAAAACCCGTCCTTGCAGCGTCGTGGAGCGGAGTTGTCCCCGTATGGATGTCGCTGACTTTGGGATTCGCTCCTCGCTTAAGTAACAAGCAGGCAACTGAGGTGCTCCCCATCATCATCACCTTGAATATAATATAATGTGTTAAGATCTGATTGACCTGTTATTCATATTAAATAAATTTACCAGAGATTTAGTCTGTTCGATACTAAATGGCTATATTGACATGTGAAGGTCCGACATTTGCCTATAGCCTTTGATAAAAAAAAAAATATTAGGCTAGATATTTGATTTCCCCAATAGGATGGTGCATCGCAGAAAAATAGGCTCTAAATAACCCTACAAATTATGCAAATATACTTTTTATTCTAAAGTGTCACAACTCAGACAGAACTGGTAGAGGAATGTATAGTAGGCCTAGGCATATGCAATTTGCAGACATATTTGACAAGATAATCTAATATTTTAAATACACTATTCACAGCGTAGTACATTGCAATAAAAAATATAAAAATACGTATTTTCTATAGGCCTGTGACAAATTTGAAAAAGGTAGGCAGCAATAGCCTATTGTTTTTTATAGCTATTAATATAAACGTCACGGCGTAGCCTACCCTACAGCATGGAATATGGCTATACGACCTTTCCACATAGCCTAAATTGTAATTGAATGCGCACATTAAACTAAATAATTTTGCCTATCGGTAGATTTTTAGCCATGAAGGATTTTTTTAGGCCGTCGATAATGGCCTAAAATATGTGTTGCGTATAGCCTACTAAGCCTAGACTATATATCAAAGTCTAAATAAACACTTTAATGTGTTCATATAATATTCATAATATTAGGATATGCAAAACAAAACGGCAACTATTCTCATTGCGCTACAAACCTGAAGCGCAGTTCGTCCAAAGCAATTCACGCCGTTGACATTAGCCCCCAAATGGAGAAGACCTTCAACAGCATCGGTGTTTCCAGTGGCTGCTGCTGATGTTAGATCGTCTTCGAGAGTCATGTCTCTAAAAAAATAGGCTTTAGCCGATGCGTTTGATATTCCCGTAACAGGTAGGCTAGCCTCCCAGATAAAATCGGCGGATGAAGTTGTAGCCACATATGCAAGTTGTTATTGTTCGTCCTGATCGCGTAGTCTCTGATAGCGTTTAGTCCACATATGACGTAGAATGTTCGCTGTTCGCTGTAGACTATTCGTTGTCTGGCTAGAGAGGAACATACAGATGCACATCGTATGACCACCGGACGGTGTGTGTCTGGGCTTGCTTGTGTTTTGAATGGATGACGTAACTCGCTTCAGTTTCACTGCGCGTGCGTACTGCGGTTCAGTTTCCAGGAACTAGGGCGACGACTGACAGCGGGTTAGTGTAATACACTTGCAGTGATGTGCGTTACTTAGGACATTTTAAGACCGTGAACTCAAAATAACCCTGTTGTTGTTACGTTCATGTTTATTATTTGTTTGTAGCATTGCAATGGCTTTTTCATCAAACATCTTTCCTGCTGTAGCCTAGCATAGCTAGCCAGAGCACTTTGCTGGTAGGCTATAGACGTACCGTAGCCTTGTTAGGCAGGAATCGCAGGATAATAGTACTATGTTGTAAAATGTATAACTAAGCTGGCCCCGATGTCATTATTTAAGCACAATGTTGGCCTAAGTGTACAATAATAATAATAATAATAATAATAATAATACATGTAATTTCAGAACGCCTTTCAAAACACGCATATATTGTACATAGGCAAATATAAAGATCTACCGTATATAAAACATTTGGTTAAGACATATACTTCCGTTTTAGACTTTACTAAGGCAAGAAAAGATAGAAACAATATACAAGTACATTAAAAAGATGTGGGTAAATACAAAATAAAATAACACATGCTTATTGGGAGGGCAGGGAGATGAGTGAGAATGGAACGGGGTTAAATGCATTAGGCAACTTCGAAGAGATGGGTCTTGAGGAGTTTAGCAAAAGAGGTGATTGTGGTATTATGTTGTATTTGCATGGGAAGGGTGTTCCAGAGTCTCGGGGCTGAGCAGCTGAAGGCCCGTGCCCTCATGGTGAAGAGGACGA
>JAODUE010024944.1:0-22835 GCA_027564755.1 Amblyopsis hoosieri
GTCTGTGTGTGATCTACTCCACCTACTCGGAACCGCATCGGTCATCCCTACAGTGGGTTTGTCCATCTACCCTACATAAGGACTAAACAAAATGTAACCGATACCTGGAATCTGGCACAACATACAGTTTTATTATTGCAGTTATTGAGCATCTTCTGTACTCAATGGAAATAGCGCACAATCAGAACGAAGTAATACTAAAGCCATTTTCACGATATTGTGATTCAGTATTGATCATTGATTCAGGTGTAATTATGTACAAAAAAAGATGTAGTTTGTTAGACTCTGTAGTAATGCCCTCAAATATAAAAAAAATGTTTTTAATAAATGTATTTGTACCAGGGACCACACAATACATTAACTTCAAAGAGAGGAACGATGCTTGTGTATTACTAACTTCCATCTGCAGTCCCTGGAAGAAAAATAATGATTCTCCAATTAGAATTTTCTATTGGCTGATTTGAAATAAACAAAGTAACATCATCGACAGTGGGCGTTGGCCAGGCCCCTCTAGTCTGCCTCCCCTTACTGAGTGTGAGAAAGGCAGTGGTGTTGATTGAAGAGGCTTTAGGGAGACATGTCTGACTGCTTCACTCCTGCTCTCCTGTGGTTTGTTTCCGTTTCAATTGTGAGAATTGAATTAACCTCGGCAAGAATGAGGGTGTTAGTTACTAAAAGACTAATCACTTAATGATACTATACCCGCTATGGGGGTTAGATGAGCTGACCACTGAGCACCATGTGTTGTCTGGGGGTTGTCGGCTTCTCAGCAGGGAGCTGCCACCATCAAATCCACCCATTTGGTAGAAATGGAATGTAGTACATCTTATCCCGGTGTAAATGCACATGCTTTCGTTAATACAGACGGAGATATGCCCCCCGGTAAATGGCCCTAAGGAGGCCAAAAGGTCGACAGAAAGTGAGCTGCTTAGACAGCCAACCACCCAGCCAGTTAGCTAGTGAGACAGGCAGACAAACTCTATCCATTTAAACACCATCTCACGGTGCAGTTAACACCCCAGTCCATGACAAGTCTCGACGGCTTGTCCATATGAGAGGGCAGTGGCATTGAAAAATGGAGAGATGAAAAGGAGGGGGTGACAGAAGATGAAATGGGGGTGATTCAGAAGAACGATGCATCTCCTGTCTTGGCCCTAATGGTCCAAATGAGGTTGGAGGACAGCGATGGGAGCTAGATGGGGAGGCTGAAGCTGAAGCTAGTGTGTGCACGGGCCTATCGGTCTGGAGTCTGAGGGAGACCAGGGCTGGGCATGACAGGCCCAGCACCCTATGAGCTGGCAGCTTGTCACCTCTCAGTCTGTCACAGAGGAGGAGATTGCATGCAAATCCCTGTTTCACCACCAAGCCACTCCCATTGCTTCATAATGGCATGGGCATACACACACACACACATACACACACATCCATGCTCTCAGGCATGCACACGTGCACACAGACAAACACAAGCACACACACACACACAAATGTGTTTACATATACATATACATCTATATGTACAAATAGAGTAAGCACACACATTCTGTGAATGAGCTGCCCGTCTCTATAGAGCCCTTCAGCCTGGAACCGTATCACTTGACACCATGTAGAAGACATGTCATTACTGTAAGATCTCCATTATGTAAACAATCCATCATCTCGAAATGTAACCATAACACTTTAAAAATGATTATGCTTTAATATCAGTCAATATACTGTAAGAATCGATTATGTATTACAGTAACATTATTTTAGTGGTGTTGTTATTATTGAAGTACGCACAGCATAGTTTATTATTATTTGAAGTGATCCAGAATGTTATTATCACAAGACTCATCACAAGATTCTTTCAATTGAAATCAAATTGTATTCACTTCAAAATAATTGTAAATTAAAGGGATTATGCTTGTAATTTGAAAAATTTTCTAAATTCAAATTGGCCTATTAGGAACGTCCACAATCACAGAACAGGTAGGGGCTTATACTGAAAGGCATCTTGCTTATCTTGATCAATGATGCTTACAGGTTGGGGAATGAACCCATGACCTTTCAGCTCTAGCCACTACAGCCACCCTGCCTATTCAGTAAAACAAGTTAATGCTTGGACATTTAATACATGTTTTAATGAACCCACTGGACACACGGTGAAAGCCCTCAGGGCGTGACGGGTCTCAGTTTGAGAACTGCTGCAATACAATTGTCCACCTTGACTTGACTGTAACACTACACTGGATGAGATCAACCGAAAGTGAAGGTGTGTGTGTGTGTGTATCAAAACTTCATCAAAAAATGTGTGATAAAAGAAGAGGAACTCTGAATAGGCGGATTAACAAGGTGCGGTAGATATCGGACACAGGCTGGCATCACACTGTTGAGTTTTTCAGCAAACATGCGTATCTGCCTATACAAAGTGTGTTACAGTATCCGGAGCTGTTCCCAGAGGTGTCAGCTGTTGCCTGTGTAGTTACAGTATGTTTAGGGGTATCTCTATCATGTGTTTGTGTGTTATAAATGCACTTACATGTACTGTAAGTTTGATGTCATTAAACTATAAAATGGCCTGAATATGTCATTAGCTTTATTATGATTACCTGCATATGATTCATTGTAGGTCTATGCAATTATATATTATGACAATAAAGTTATTTTCACATTATAAAAATTAATGTACATACGGCTACTTTTCATGGGAAATCAAATATTATGTAAACGGTCAGTGTCAACCAGAAGAAATATATAAAGAATAACAAAACCAAACCTATACTGGTACAACTCTAACTCTGTCATGACTCATGCAAGCTATGCCTTTTTTTACTGTAGCCTACAGTAGCATATGTTGTGTAGCCCACTATAGACATAGTTTTTTATCTACTGTATTTGTCTCATGTCTGAAAAATATTTTCCACGTGTGACAGATACCCCACTGACATAGGAGAACATTACATAATACAATACAAATGTAATGTGAGAATGAGAGGCTATGGTATATGTGAACATTAATATTGTGACATACTATGAACACTAATATGACATTCTTCCCTTCAAAATGGACTGAAAAGCAACTCCATCTTTGGAACAAAATTAAGTGAGGATGAGAAAGATAAAGCCTAATGAAAAAGACAAGCAAAATGAAAACATACAAGTAGAGGGGAAAATAGGCTACAGTATACAAGCTTGAGAAGGGAGAGGAGGGTCTGATAGTTGTTATTCGACAAACAAACAAAAAATAAACACCAGAGAAGGGAGAAGGAAACATTGCGACACCTGATGCCGTTGCTTGTTCTTCCACCTGGCCACTCAGGTTTCCCAGAAGGCCATTCTGCCGGCCCTAGGACAATAGCAGCGCAAAAAGCCAACACCTCTTCCCCCTTGGGTGCTCAGTGACAAAGACAGAAAAAAAGAGATACACCACCTTTCTTTGCTGAGATTAAAACATGTTGCACTCTCCACATCCCTCCGATCTCTCTCACTCGCGTGTTCCCTCCCCCTTCCCTTTCGTTCTCCAGAGGTAACTCTACCAGGTGAGAGATGCTACTGCCACCTAAGCTCTTTCTTTACATTCTCAGTGGCTAATAAAATCTGCTTTATTATTTGTTGGTTTCCATTGTTTGCTCGTCATTGTAGCATGTCTCGTGACGCTGTGATTAGTGGATTAGCCGTGGTGGCACTGGCAGCCTTGGCACAGGGTGAATGGGGGAGCCTATCCTTTCGCCGTACCCGTGTGATACGGATATAAGGTTGGTGATATGACCAGACATGTGTCCCAGCCCGATTGTTAATGAGTGAAATGGGATAGCTCTGGGATATAAAAGAATGCCCAGCCTTAGCTTTCCTCATGCATATACAATAGGGAATCTGACTCGCATGAACAACTGAGGAATTCACACGTGGAAAAACACGATGTGCTGTGCCTTCCAAAAGACAATATTAACAATGAAATGGTTTAGACATATGCTATTGACAGCATATAGCCTTTTGATGTAAAATTAAGGTTTATGGTAGGCTTCATTCACAACAAACATGTACATTTAGGACATCTGCCAATATGTCTCCTTGTATAATTCCACTTTCACACAGTACGTTTCCAGTAAGTGAATGGGCTAGATGTGTGACTGCATGGGGCGAGACATGAACACAACATAGGATGGCCAATCTATCACTACAATGCTTACCCTGGTAGGGAGGGCGTCCCTAGGTACACTATCTCCATGGGGGTGTTTCTGCCAATCTGGCAACCACAGTGGGAGGTCTCCCTCTCTCTCTCATCAGCAGAGCAGACCACTCATCTACCTTTCCTCTTTTCTTTAATTAATTTAGCTTGTTTGCACATTGTAGAGCAAAACACACACTGCATTATTTTCAGTTTAAAATTAATGTGTAGTCCACTTACAGATTTGTCATAACTATCAGCAAGAAAGAAAACAACCAAAAATTACCTTGGCTCGTATTACCTACTGTGATTCTGATTTATACTTTGATTAACATTTTCTGATACACAGCATGTTGTAGCTCGATAGGAAATAGTCTATTTGAGAAGCAGCCTTGACTTATAGTCTGATAAAAAGGATGATTTTGAAAGGCTGTTAATTCTGCGGTCCATCCACTGTCTTGAGTTACAGTAGAAATGTATCGCAAAACAGCACATATGAATGAATATGTGTGCTAATGGTTTACATTACAGTCTCTTAAATACACCTGACCATAACAGGGCTATTATGTTAACACATGCCCTTATTGCGTTGAAAGCAGAGATGTTAAAACTTTCTCATACTGAACCTTCTCCACCAATCACCTCTCTTGCTATATAAATACATGGTTACTATATAAAAGTACTAGGTGAGAAAATGTCAATTGGAGGACTAATGATAGGCTTTGCAAAATGGCATAACCCACTTTTACAGGTTCTGTTGGGCTATTAGAGCAATAGATCACGTCCTGTGACACAGACCCTCTCCTTTAGCCATACTGCTCTTTGACAGTTTACTGTAGTATAGAGTGAAAAGCCATACACCATACTGGAATCTTACAGGTGGTACACTGACCTGAGATGCTACACAAGAAGATTAGCCATGTTTCACTACAAAGCAGTTGAATCTCATTTTGATATACTGCAGAACTCCTTGTCACCATGTGCATTAAATAAGTTGCAGCGCATGCACACACACGCACGCACGCACCCACACACACACACACACACACACACACACACACACACACACACCATCAAATGCAGACATATAAACAAACAACAGAGATGTCATATTTCTTTTTGCAGCTTTATTTTGTTTGTGCAAATTGCAGGTCAACAGGTCATGAGATGTGCTCAGCATCAGGTACAATACCATACAGTACATGACAGTGTTCTTGGTTACACAGACCACTATGAGTACAGTGAATACAGAAAAGGCTCTCATCTCATTATATGGCTATGTCCTCATTCAGGCCGTCATAAATAAGTCTGTTAAATTAGGTGATCAATATGATAGTTCTTTACTGCTAACTATTTGAAATGTGCACTACCACACAGCGATGGCTTTCATAACTTGTTTGTTTTTAGGAGATACTGTAACATCTTTGATATACAACCACCATTGAGCCCCTAAAGTATCTTTTATGCATTATTTATACTTAGGCTACACTAATGTCAGTTGCACAATTGTGTTTCTATAGATACTGTACACTAACACACTATCAAGTTATTAGAGTACCTAGGGAAAATAAAACATTCTGTGCTGTTAATACAGTATTTCACGGCCAGAAACAGAAATACCGGAACAATATATGTTGCTATACAGTACATAATGTATTTCTTTTAAAACGTTTTCCACACATAAGACCTTTAGTAAGACAATGTCAGCAGGTTCTGCAGATTGACCACTGCATTGGTCTGTCAAACCTTACAAAGAACATTAAGTCAGGAGAAACCTTCAGATAAGAATTGTTAACTGAAGAAATGACACAAGATGGCACCATGCAGTGTAAGGATAACGGTTGCTAATGTACGTAACTAAAGGGTTTCAACACCTGCAGGTGGAATTATAATTTTCACTTAATTACTTAAATATAAAATCACTAACCTGCTGAATTGTATTGAATATTTTTTTTATAGCAACACCTGTTGCTGGCTGATGTGGTATACATAGTATATTCTATGTGCTGCTAGTGCTATCTTTAATGAAACAGGCATTGCTAACAATAAGTATAATATTTACTAGCTACAGCAAGGTATATTCCTCTACATATGGTACTGTTCAGTATTGATACGAGGTAGCAGAGATGTATTCATATGTAAACCATACAACTCAGTAAAATGGCAAACTTGCTGACATGAAAGAACAGCCATCACACGATGACAATATTGCTTTTGGCGTATCGCACATAAAGTCAGCACAAAACATAATACAGTCCTTGTACAACCCAATATAGCATGTATAATAGGTGTACCTGTGCTGCTGGTGAGCCCTCTAACTTTAAGACTTCTTCTAAACCGCCCTTCAAGGACAGTCTTGGCCTGCTCTTGACCTCACTGGGGTTGCTCTTTGAGCTGATGTTCCCTGAGCGCTCCTGTGATGGTGGCCGTCCACACGTGCAGGGCCGTGCCGGCAGAGAGGGTGAGGAAGAGGAGGAAGGCCACTTGGAAACCCACCCAGTCTACCACACCCCCGGCCAGGGCACTGAACATCAGCTTCCCCAACACCTCCAGAGTTGCCAGGAAACTGTAGTGGGTTGCCTGGCGATGAGACGAGAGGTGGTGGGAGAGAGAGACACAGGTGTACGTAAACGTTTTGTGGAAACATAAATAGAGGAAGAGGAGCGAGGCGTTTGATAGAAGGTAAGGGGCCATGTAAAGGAGAGGAGAAACTCAAGGAGGTTAAAGGAGAGAAACAAGAGAACTTCACAATGCCATATTGTACTGTACAGCAGCAGGTGACATATGCAACAGCTGAGGAAGATGTAGGGTTAAAACAGCTAGCAACCAGGCCGCGGAGGCAAAAGGAAGTGATCGCAGCGAGGAAGAAAAGAAGAAAAGGCGTGAGATAGTTGTCTGAGGTGGATGGGGGCCAACAGGAGGAGTGTATCTGATCCCAGCCTTCAGGCTCTAAGGACGGAGAGGGAGAGAGAGATTACCTAAGAGCCAGCCTCGTCCCTCTGAGGGACCACACAATAGCCCTATACTGACGCCTACACTAGGGCTTACTGGAAAACCATCCCGGTCACTATTTAAACTCAGCGATGGGCCTTTTCTCGCTTCTGTAACTCAACATCCTTCCTCGTGAATTGTTTGTGCTTTTAAAATGTCACTGAGAACAATCACAGTGAAGATCAATTTGATTCCTCATACCTGCGACAGAGAAAACGTTCTGACACAATAACCTTTTCACATGCCTTCCCCCAAAAGTCCTGGACTGCAACTTCTGGTCTTATTATCAAGTGTCTTCTTACGATGTGCCCATTTTGTACATAGATGTCTGTTTAATAAATGTAGTCACATCAGGCGGAAGATTTAGTAAGGGAGACAGAATGACAATGTCCATTGTTCATGAAGTATTTGGATATGGGGTACAAATGACAAGTAAGCATCCAGCACTGGAGGTCTGGTGGTTGCAGAGCCGGGTCAGTGTGGGCACGGCCAAGCCACACTGAGAGCTCTGCGTGGCCACAGCTAAGTGGAGTGCCTTTATTCTGAGCAACTTGTTTAACAGATTGTGTTTCTCTCTCCCGAGGATCCTTAACAAGCACTCACACTATCCGCTTACAGTCACTGGATAGCACTACCTTCAACAACATACAGACACACACACACGTTCACGCGCATCAGTGCATGGGCGCGGGCACTCACGTGCACGTGCACGCGCACAGACACAGACACAAACACACGCTATAGTATCTGTGTCATGAGAACTTCTCAAATTAACCCTGGGGTTATTGTGTCTTTCACAACAGGTAGTAGTGATTGTTTTCTTATTTTTCAACGTTATTTATTAATAACAACAAAGTGTATAAGTAGATGACAATACTTTCTACCAGTCTTTATTACAATTCTTCCCCCCAGACCAGCTGTCCCCACCTGTGAGACCACCCACACTGTGAATGACCGAATGTCACCTTCAGCAGTGGATGGAATGAGCTGTGTGAACTGCCATCACCTCCAGGCAAATGTGGCCCAGTTGCGACATGGACAAAAGTGATTATGTCAATGCAGGAAGACACAAGGATGGAACGAGAGAGAAAGAGAAACATGGAGAGAGAAATGTGAGAGAGAGAGCAGGTAAAAGCCTACAAACAGGGAGAGTCAGTTGGGAACCAGGCGCGTGCGTGTGTGTGCGTGATATATTCTGAGTGGATTTGCTGTTGAGCTGGGCTATGGCGTCCAGGTGGAAGCAGCAAACGGGAGATGACAGGACGGAGAGGTGATGATAGGTGGTTTGTGTCTCTCTGGCCATGCTGACAACCAGAGGAAGTGATCTAACACCCCCAGAATAGGACTGAATACTGAGGTAGATTCAACCACGGGAGGGGAAGGCGGGGGGGGGGCAAGGTGTAAGAGCTGCAGCACAATATGGAGGAGGAGAACAAATCAAAGTTTGTACATAGTGTAATGTAGCGTGCGAGTTACCTGAACGCTCTCTTCGGCCCTTTGTGTGCAATGCATCATGGTAGTGAAGGTCAGCGTGGTGATGAGACCACCCAGGAAGTGTTGAATGCTCATGCTCAGCACAGCCATACCTGAGGAATGCAACACACACACACACACACACAGAGCTCAGTACAGAGCCATGGCAAGTGAAGAGGAACACTGCTGAACATTCCTGAGTTATTCCTCTTCCTGAAACAGACTCCCTGCTGAAGACTCGATCTTTCTCTGCTACTAATATATCCTATTCTATTTGGAAGTCAATGCAGTCGGACAAAAAGAGGCCACTAAAGAGGCTCTATTTCATTGGTCTTACGAAACCCCCCCCACCATACCCTGCACCCACGTTTGGTGAAAGCCCCTCACGCATGCCCTGTATCCTATGTTTGTGAGACGCACACAGGAAACCACAGAGCCTATAACGGTCTGAATTATTCACTCCAGCCACTGGAGTTTTGCAGAATAAGACTCTTCTGTCTGAGACACGACAGCGCGGGAGTGACAAAGTTGCAACGACTGATCCCAATGTGGGGAGGGGAACACAATGGATGGGTTATCATGTAATATTGACAACTTTCAAACTCTTTTTTTTTCTGAAGATCTTTTTTTCTGGGTTTAAGACGGAAGGGGGAAAGGCCTCAACTCACAGACTGAAAGGCTCAATAGGGGTACAGAAAACTTCAGCGGAGATGAATGGCAGGGATCTGACTCCCAAATGTTTTCTCCACTGGCTGCTTAAGAGAATAAGATAAAACATTTGTAGCCGAACAGCTGTCTCAAGGAGAGGCCACTACAGTGTTTTTCCTTATATCGGAATTGTTTCTACTGGTCTCCACAAGACACAACTGTGAAAAGTGAAAACTGCTGTCGGTAGGATTTTAAGTTGCAATGCTACAACATAAGGAAAACTCAAGACTGTAAATCAACAAACTAAAACCCAACCGCTCCTTCTCTGCTCCCTTCCTCTGGAGCCTGCTGGTCTGCCATTGTGAAACGCCCTTGTGTGCCCGAATTCATGTGATTGACAAGCAAGGTAGATATGATGGACCAATCAGGAAAAAGAGGCTATGATTGGTCAGAAATATTTTAGTAGCTGAAAGGCAGGAACTATAAACCAGAGCAGATATTCTCACAGAGCATTTCACTCACTGATAACTGACAGATGCATATGATATTTCTAACAAATTAGACTCATTTATTGCTCTAAAATCCTTTGTACGGCTGCTTTCAGTTCATCAGTTTAAGTAAATAAAGTTATTTACATGGGGGCTGGACAGAATTACTTTCCCTGAAAATACCATTAATAAAAAAACATTTATTAAACAAAATAATACAATAAACTACTTTCATTCATAGGTTTCTGACCGCTGAGTTAACATTTAGCTTTAACATAATAGTCAATATCAGTTCCATTGTATCTTATTTCACTGATTTAGGACTTCTTACTGTTGCTATGCAACCTGAAAATATAACCTGCCTGACCAGCTGACATAATGAGATGAATATGGAGTGAGGCACTGCAGGGGAAGCCTTAGTCACTTTCGATTGTCGTCAAAGTGTTATGTGACATGCAGGCATTCCTCATGCATGTTTCCCCGAGAAACACAAACACATCACTTCCACATTTGCTTCCGGCTGGTCTTACATGTGCCTGGCTGCTTGTCTTTTACTTTATGTACACTTATACATGGTGTGAATGTGTTGCTATATAACCTGTATATTCTGGATTTCGGCATTGGTGTAAATTAAATTGTCTAATGGGTATGTATGTATTCTCATGTCCAAATGACTGCTTGGCCCCAACACTAGCCAAATGATGACTAACAGAGAGACTGCTGTCTGTCTGCTGGCACCATTCCAAACCCGACCAGTTCTTACCTTTCATCATGGTTGATGGCTCCAGCACGGTGAGCAAGGAGCTCTGGAACACCATGCTGATGGTTCGCATCACAAACACGCGACGCATCAGAGTGCCAATACTGGTGGAAGAAAGAGGGAGAGAGGGAGAGAGAGAGAGAGAGAGAGATTGACACACGGGTGAATTATCAGACGTTCTGCAAAGAGTTGCTCCTGTGACGTAGTGCTAAAATATGGAAGAGGCTGAGACTATAGGGTTGCGTATATCAGCAGTCTGTTTTAAGGCCTGGAAAACGTGTAAGCCAACTAGTGCAAGAATAATCGCGAACGCACACAAGTAAACAAGTCCCTGGATACTAATTGATTCCCTGTTAGTGTAGGAAAAGCGACCCCCAGTGGGCTTGGCTCATGGGGTAATCAATGACCCAAGGAGATCCGCAGCATGAAGAACATAATTAATTCCAGTTGAAATATACACATTCAGTATGTACCCGTGTGACAAAGGGGATTAATGATGCCAATCACACTCCGGGGGAAGCCTGCCAATCATCAAGTGTGCACTGCACGCACGTGTTTATGTGCACGCACGTGTTTGCATTGTGAAGCAGACTACGTATATGACTAAAGGTGCTTCTAAGAAACAGCTAACGTTACATAAATGTGCGGCTACGCAGCAGTCAGGCTGTGATGGCAGCTTTGTCCCATCACCGCCTCTGTTGACATCATCGAAGCTGTTCCTCCTGGATGACCCTGCTCCGCACGGGGCTGGCAACTTGACTCACAGTGGGTGGAGATACTATGCTATACGATACTATACATAACTACACTTTGTGTGAAACAGACACTATGCAATATGATTACTTCTATACTGGGCTATTGTACGCTAGGGTACAAAACATGAGGAGATGCCAATGTACATCAAAGTCCTGTTCAAAAATACATTATTTTGGGAAGTTCCATGTTGGGGCTATACAATCTACAGAACAAAGATGACATAAAACCAATTAATCAATTTATTCTCTCTTTCTCACAGATTTCCCCTTCCTTTACCTCTCCGTCTGAAAAACAATCCCTCAACATTCACATGCTAAAGACATTCTCCTCGCCCCTGCTACTTTACCTCCCTTCTCAATGACAGCCTTTCATAACACACTGTCTCAAGAGATGCTAAGGTTGTGTGTGTATGTGTGTATGTGTGTGTGTGCGTGTGGTAAGCAGTGTGTCTGAGGGAGAAGGGGCCTGGCTGCCACCTCGCGTGGGCCAGACCCAGGTAAGAATACCCATGTTTGCCTGCAGATGGCTGTGTGTGTGTGTTTGGGAAGAGAAGAAAGGGGGAGTGGCCAGTGGCTACTCAGCCGAGTCTGATGGGAAGAGGATAAACCTTCCAAATGAGCTTTTAGAGGTGGGACCACAGCCTAGTGGTCAGTCCTGTGTGGTGTGATGAAGGGAGTGTTCCTCACACACTGAAGCACACAGTCCCATCCCACAATGTCCCTCTCTCTCTCTCTCTCTTTCTCTCTCTCTCTCTCTACCCCCCCTCCCCCTCTTTCTCCGTCCCTCCCTCCCAAAAGAAGTACCATTTGGGCTGAGCACGTACAGTAGGTGTCAGATGAGCACACGCATCCCTATCTCGCTGAAAAGACAATGATACTGCCTGAGTTCTTTAAAAGCAGTATGGGGAAAACGGATGACATGGAAATATGATCCCCTTTGAATGTCGATTTCTCCCAAATCAAACGTTTTCCCTATAGAGGCAGGCATTATTCTCACTGGTGAGTGGGGGAAAAGCTGCGAGCCAGCTGAACTCAACACAATGCAAGGACAAAATGACAGAACATAAACATGTGCTTGAGGACTATATTTCAATTTCTCTCTAGGACACCTTTCTACCAGTTGGTGGTTAAATGCTGATGTGCTCAAAACAAAACAACATACAGTATAAAGTGAAACTGCACCCTAAATTGTGTTTTTTGAGCTGTAAACTAAATCAGACTGCATTGTGATGAGACACATAAATGCTGGCGTTAATATTGACAAAATTGACAAAGGGGGCCGTGCCTTTGCTGTGGCAGCTCCAACAATATGGAACGACCTACCTCTGCCCATTAGACAGGCTTCTTCACTGTCTGTTTTTAAATCTCTTCTCAAAACCTACCTCTTTTCCTTGGCCTTTCCCAACTGAGGCAGACATTTTTGAGCATAGCTGTTACTGTGTTACTCTGTGTGTTTTATGTGTGTTTTTTTTTGTGTGTATGTATTACATGACTATTATTCTGTACAGCACCTTGTGTAATGGTGGTTGCTTTTTAAATTGCTTTATAAATACATTTTGATTGATTGATTGAAAATTCCAGTTTTTATAAAAATCTGGACTTTTAGTCTGAGAATGGCTATACACGTCATATCCGTTAAAACTCACCCTGGACTTGGCTGGTTTCCAAAAGTACTCCCCGTCCGCTTCATCAAATTAAAATGTTAACATTAATGTTAATGGGACCCCCTCCCCTCCCAGCTCATTGACTATGTTTAGCATTTTTCAAAGTTGTAATGTGTGGAGTCAGGCTCAGAGCTGGGGTGCAGTTGCACTTTAAATTCTGCTTTAAGCTATTGTATCTTGTGACATTAACCATCTCCAGTATGTTAAATAGGCAGCATAAACATTATGAACTTATTCAACAAAACGTACAATTTAACAAGGAGTGACCAATGTTTATCTGTTTTCGCATACATTTTGCCCTAGATAAAAGTTGTATTGCTTATTTACTCAGATAACAGTAGCCTACTCAGCTGCAGAATTGGAGAGGATTTAATAGGTGGCACTGTGATACCACACATTAACAGCCACTGGCTGTAAACAACATGGATAGCATGCACACATGGTTTGTTTTCATGTGGGAGTATTTCACCAACAACTGTATCGGCATCAACTATCAGCCAAATTGTTATTTTAAACACAGCAATTGGTATCGGCGCATCATCTCACAATCCCTAGTAAAATGTTAAAGACTTTATTTTTATAAAATACAGGGAATAGATATCTAAAATGAATAGAACTCAACTCAATAATCGATTCATGTTTAAAACCGTTATAATGTCCTTAAGTTGACAGTGTTTAGTGAAATACTGTAATACTTAATATGACATTTATTTTCATATGATGTTATGGCATCTACATTTCAGTTCAGTGTGTTCATTGACAGTGTGCAATACAAATACTATTTTAATACATTGGAATGGAAATATTTGTGTCAAATTTCCATCAGGGTCCTGACTGTTTTTTCACCTTTGTTTAAGTTAGGCTAAACTAGCTATGGAAGTATGGTAAGCTATAATTAGCTAACACTTTTCAACAGACAGCCAATGCAGCATACAATATAGTCATACAGAATCAATATAAAATGTGATGTTTTTATAATGCTGCCTGCACTCTGCCTTTGTTGTAGGCTACTGTTAATTTTCAAAAGATGAAGCGGTCTAGATTATACTTTTTTACATGAGGAGAGGAAAAGCTAAAGAGTGGTCTCCACCTACTGACAAAACAGCTGATGAGTGCAGGTAGGGAGAGACCTGCAAACTGTGTGAGTGTGTATTTATAGACTAGTCGACTAGTTTTGTTTCGTAAATTTAGTTTTAACGACAGGGAAATTAGTAGTTAGGAACATCCCTAATTGTGATACGTATCGTATCGTATAGCGAGGCCCTTAGCAATACCCAGCCTTGGTGGTGGTGGTGATGATGATGATGAAGATTACCTGTACTGTGCAAGGAGCAATCCTCCGAGGGAGGAGCCACAGATAGAGAATCCCATGGCAATGACTCCGTTCCAGAAGCCAAGTTCCCGTGCCGTCATGTGGTGGTCCAACAGGAACAGGGGAAACATGGTCACCGCCCCCTGCTCACCTGCAGCACCCACACGTGCACAGAGGAGATGAAGGGCAGACATGGAAGAGTCAAGCATGTGCATAAGAGTGTTAACTAAAGCACGTTAACATCTAACAGATTGGAGATGAAGTGCTGTAGCCATAGAAACCCACACATCTGTTTGGATAGCTACGGTGCAACAAACAACAGATTTCAATGCAACTGTTGATGTTGTCTCAACCTACAGGTTAAACAACTAAATACAATAGCCAGAGAAATGTCAGCCAAGCGATGTAGAAGCACATGTGTGGGTGTATAGGGGCTTGGTACAACTCTGCATTCTAATTATAGATCTTCTTACTGTTATAATCAGAGGAGAAAACCCTTCATGAATACACAATCCCAATGCCCACCACTAGGATGTAGGAGTTGTACCAAACTGTTTAGTCTGCAAGACTAGACATGACGATGCTCGCAGAATGAAGTTATGACACCCCAAAACACAACACACCTAGGCAGGCCTATTCCTGGAAAGTGTCAATAATAGATGTCTGACAAGAAAAACAATACCCTTAGACACTTTATTAATCGGGGGCCTCGCATTTATTCCTAAAGCACAAAAAGAAAAACAAAACAGAAAACACAAAAACTTCCACGCTTGTGAAGAAACCTCACAAAGACCTCTCAATCAAAATAAAAAACTTTCTGTAAGGCAGTTAGACTTTCTCTGTGTGGTACTGAGCACCCGGGTAATGTTCTGCCGAATGCTATAGTAAAGTATTCTGCGGTGCCGACTATACGGCATTATTATATTAATGGAGACAGACTTCAGAAAGACTGTGGGACCAAGGAGTGTCTTGAGTGACAGCTCGCTCCCAGACTGCTGTCAAAGACAACGCAGCACAACCGACAACTCCTTCACTCACTCGCTCAGCCAGGGGAGATAAACAAAAATAGAGAAAGAGAATAAAAAAACAGACATGCGATGAAACAAAAGCCTGAAATTGAGAAAGAGGGAGGGAGGGAGGGAGGGAGGCTCCCAGTGATATGGAGTGCTGTGCAGCATTAGCAATAAAATGCGAGTGTCACCAGTCTGATGTTGGGGTGACAACACAGCACCAAGCACATGGTGGTAAAACCTGATTCTCTGTGTGATGATTCTGTGCTCACCTTTCCCTCACTCGATGTCACTGACATTTCACTGTCAACAGCTCAAATGTGGGTGACATTGCCGGCAATGATGAGATTCACCATTCACAGCAGTGTATGACAGCCAAGTGGGCCAGCAAAAACAAGGGAAATGAGGTGTTTGCGTTTATTACACTGAGAAACAGGTACAGTAAGGCACTGTATTGCCAATATGCGTTATAGGCCAATATAAGTGGGTCCCCAAACAGATACAGTACACTGGTGTGTGTGTTGTCCAATCATGTATCCTAATAGCATTCAATGACAATTGTTTCCTTTTGCAACAAAGGGATTTCATAGTGATTAATTCCAATTCTGCTCAGTTGTTGCTACAAAAAGCCTACCATATACAATACAAAAATCACATGAACATAGAATCTTACACCCTACCTCTAAATAGGTTGGAAATACAGGTTTTAAGGATGAGCTATGCGATTTTAATCAAAAATATGCCGTGTCTCTGTACTGAAAATAAATAGGAACACAGACAAAGTGGTCGGGACCACACTATAGGGTGTACACTAGACCCCTGCATTTGAGCCCGAGCCCGGCAGGCCCCGACTTATTTATGCCCCTCGGGCCGGACTTTGGGGCCATTTTCACGTCAGAATTCACACCTGGGCAGGTCTTTGGCCCCGTTTTAGGTTCCTCCTCCTTTTTATATTTTAATAAATTAATTAAAAGAAACTATGACGATGATGATGGTAAAACAAACATAGAAGACATTTTAAAAACGCTGCGATCACCAATAATCAAGTGTTTGGCGTTGGCGTGCTCGTTTGAGTACATCTGGGCATTTATTTTAATCCTGTTTTAGAACTTGAGAAGGCACAAAAGCACATCACTGCGTGGCCGGAGCAGTCGAAGCCTTTGTAGTTTTCTCCTCTTACCTCTCCTCTATCTTTGACTTTGATGACAGTCGGAACATCACAAGGATTTGTACGATGGCTGGTAGGAAGTCATAGTTTCATTTCTAGCGGTGTACCAATCAGTTTATATAGCCGGTTGTGCCGGTTGTCATAATAGGCTATTGTTTATCTCACAGACAAGAGTAGTCTACATGGCTATATTTTAATCAAACGGATTCTGTCCTGCTAAATGTAGGCTATTTCACCTATACTGTATATGCTGTACTGTAAACGTAAATGTAATGAACGCGAAACAAAAGGCATTAAAAAATAACTTATTACAAAACGTAGTGACAGTTAATAAAGTACTATGACGGGCCCGTTTGTCATCTTGACGGATCGAGAAAGTCTACCGCAAGCACACATAGGCTACAGGCTGTGTAATATGGAAGGGAAGAAAAACAAAAATAAATAAATAACGGTCTCAACTTGGGTTCGGCCGAGAATTCTGTTAAGCTGTCGGGCCCGGGCCTAAATTTGAGGCCCGTGCAGGGCTCTATAGTGTACACTATTCCAGCCTTGGCAATGCATGTTCAATGTGGGGGCGGATATTCGGTGTATTTGGTTTTGTTGAGTTCAAATATCAACAATCAATCTCCAGAATAATGTTTCCCACCTTTAATGGCAAGGTCAGTCATTTTCAAGAATGCTTGCAAACTAAATTCGAGCTCAAATCAAAAAAATACTCCTTCGCGGTGTTCGCAACTTTGTTTATGTTGTTATTTACGTGTCCTATTTATGTGTATAAGTATCAGATTATTTTATTATTTTTAACATGCACAGAAGAGAATGGTAAGGTGAATTTGACTAAATGTGTATTATGTTACAATTAGCTTGCAATAGCTGACTAGAGCGTAAATCTATGATTTATCTGCCTTCACCTCCCACTTATGTTGTATCAGCCTGTTCTATTCAGCCTCAAGGTCGTTGTGACCTTGGAAAATACACTATACTATAACGTTGAACTGTACAAACCCACATTTTTTTTTTGTGGGTAATTTCAAATGATTATGAAACTAAGGTGATCAATAGCTAGTCACATAATTGGCCTAGTGTCAGTAGACAGAATATTTGCTATTTGAACTGTTACATTCACTATGTTCGAGTGCCCGTTTGCTATGTTCTAGTTACAAATCTGTTTTGATTAATTTTATGGCCACAATCAATCAACAGACCGTGTTATCTAAACCCAAGACACACCTCCTCCACCTTTTAAAATACTTGTTCAATTCAGCAGTTTCAATTTCACTAAACATACTGTAGCAAAACATGTTGTATATGAATTTTTGCTGATATGCTATATGAACATACATGCTAGTGAGGTTGCATCTGTTTCAAAATGGCATTTAAGTGCTGTTTGCATTGTGCATGTGTTACAGACAAACCATATGCTGACCTCGCAAGTCTGCCGTGTTGAATTTGCTGAGACAAACACCTCTTTGACTAGTTAAACATCAGAAATAATTAGATTTCTGTAAAGTGGGAAAAAAAATCTAATAAAATAAAAAGAACATGGTGTTTTCCCCTTTCATGGAGCAAGCTACCATACCTCTTACATGTCCCAAGGTCTTCACATGCCACCCTACCACCCCTCACTCAGGGCACCATGTGGTGGTTGCTGATTAATTCATACCACCCCCCCCCTTCAGCCTGACTCCCTGCAGTCATTTTCTTTCCCTCTGGAAAATATCCCCGTTTTCCCTTTCTCTCTCACCCCCTAAGACTGCCCCCGCATGATCCCCCACACATTAGCCCCCATCAAGTCTACTGTACATCCGTGGCTGACTATACGGTTGTGTTCTTCACATCATCACTAAAATATGGGCCTGGTAATGTGTGTGTGTTCATGTGTTACACGGGATCACAGTTGGACAGGGAAATACACATGCATCCGTAGTAGTTCAGCCTCTCCGGTGCACACCCACCCAGTCATTAACAGGAGGTGCTGGTTCGAGAGTGGTTTATAGGGCTGCTGGTTCGAGAGTGGTTTATGGGGCTGCTGGTTCGAGAGTGATTTATAGGGGCTGCTGGTTCGAGAGTGGTTTATAGGGCTGCTGGTTCGAGAGTGGTTTATAAGGGCTGCTGGTTCGAGAGTGGTTTATAGGGCTGCTGGTTCGAGAGTGGTTTATAAGGCTGCTGGTCTCAGTTACATTTTGATAAATGCAAACTAAAATGTAAACATGCTGTAAATTAAATTCCATGACTGCCACTTCCATGAAAATATTATCAAATTGACTGTCCATCTTTGCAATAGACTTTTATTTAAATGTTTTATTCCATGACATTCCAAAAATGTCCAGTGGGAACCATACATTTAAAATAGTGACTATTTGCATAACACAGGCTAGTCTATCGCAACTTTAGCGGATCAAATGATGAATATTTATCTACAACTATAACTTTGAGAGTGTAGCTGTAGTTCATGTAAGTTGTTTTATCTGTAGATTGGATAACTACTAGATCTCTATTATTTTCCCTGAATGGAATACCGCTAGACAAAAAAGCTTAACTTCCTGTTGCCCAAGTATTGTTCTCAAAAAAGACCTAACAATGGGGATTTCAAACCACAAATGTAATTAAATATCTCTTTCTTTCTATATGATACCACAAGGCCAGTGTGATATTAATAAATATCAGGTATCTTTTATTTGCCTCTATCCAAGAAACCTTCTAAATTTCTCCTCACTGGTGTTTACTGTACATCTCGCCTATCCACTTTCCATCCCTGGGACTCTGTCCCATCAAGGTGGCAGGTCACGGTTTAATGTCTTATTCTGTTTTACTACCGTGTTGGTAAGAATGATCCTTGTATGATTATGTGTATTCGTGATCATACCCCTCTTCATTTCTGTAAGAGAAATATGTACTGTCAAATATGCCAGCACATTCAGGCCTTATCTGACCTAAAAGTTGAAATGAAGGAACCTGAGTGAATAACCCGGGATTATCTAGGTTGCAGCCATGATAAGAGCTGTTTTTGAATTTCTATTATTGCTAAGGAAAGGTGCTTAAATGCATCCTTTCTTACATCCTTTAGTATAGGGTACTATAATAGACGTATCAATAGATAGACACAGAAAAGAAAAGTATTTGCTCATTGTCGCAGTGAAGCATGAGATTCTAATTAAGAGTATCGCCATATAGTTAAAGTGGCTCTTTTGCCGCATGCGTAGAACAAACAGAAGATTAAGTTAGGTAAAGGCTAAATGAATGGTTACTTGACAAAACAAATCGGACTACCACCGATCTCATATTTTGAGTAGATATTGTCCGATTCCGATCTCCTGCCGATCAATCAGTAGACTACATCCCTAATGACAATGAAAACATAGTAAATAAATGTCTTGAAAATCAGCCGAGAGGGTTATCCGTTGTGTGTGTGTGTGTGTGTGTGTGTGTGTGTGTGTGTGTGTGTGAATGAGTGAGAGTGAGTAAGGCACAGAGAGAGAGAGAGAATGTGTGTGTGTGTGTGTGTGTGCGTGCGTGCGTGTGAGAGAGGGAGCCACCCAGACAGATTAGGGGGTCCAGTCTGTCTTGCTGTTTCATCTAGTAGAATCATCTGCTGCTTTATCCGATTAATGAGTTTTTAATAAACTCTCTCTCTCAATAACGCAACTCCTACATAAAAAAGAAAGTAGCAACTATGTACTGTAAATGTGTAGAGACAAATGTGTTCCTACTACCCTGACATACACACACCAGAGTAGCATCCCAACGCACTTCCATTTCAGTTACTGAATGCTACACAAAGGCAGAGTTCCTTTGTGTCTGTGGCAGTCCTTAATCCCCTTCTGCTAACAAACACCAAACTCAGGTCATGTCACCTCGCTCTCTCTGTCTCTCGCTCCTTCACCCATGTATCCTTCAATCAATTCCAACGTATGTACATTCTTTGCAGTTTTAATGAATTGTAGTCAGTTAAGTATCTCATACAAATAAAAACTTTGTGAACTAATCTAGGCTAGTAGGCCTATATAATTTAAAAAAGCTATGTAAAATGCTCACTATGCTATGTGCGGTTTCTGTGCAAGCCCTTCAGTCAGATATGCATGTCCTATATTTCTTCATCTAAAAATATGAGTTATTATGAGCTCATTTCTGAGCCAGAAATAAACTGCCTCTGTCGTTAATTGCAATCTTTCCTCGCAGCTGCTCTGATGGACATGCCAACAGAGACATCTAGCGGTTAAACTGTGTACAACATAATGTAAATTAGGTTTTGCTTTAGGGCTAGGCTAACGATTAACACACATAAAAGTTAAAAAAAAAAAAAAAAAAAAAAAAAAAAACTCTAATGATAATCTATGATATTAACTTACTTCAACATGAGACTCACTGCGTTACAATAGCCTAAAAATCAATCATGCTTATATTGTAATTTAGAGCCTTAACATTTTTATTTATTTTGTCAACTAGCATGTCTTTCAAACTAGTTTATCAGTTTACACTTACTGTTAGAGTAGGTAACTGAATTTGTTGTGAAATGTGTTGTTTATGACATTCTGAGACTGTACCAGTACTGTGGTCAGGAGAGCTATAAATAAACTAACTGTAACTTAGTTTATGGCTTTCACTCACCCAGCTTGTATGTGAGCACATAGAGTATAGTCCAAGGCGTGCCAGGCACTGCCAGTAGTTTCCTCCACACTCTCCATGGTCTCATAGCTTCTGCCCGAAGTACTGCCGTCTTGACTCCATCTGCCTGTTGACCCCTCACATACTCACTGTCCAGAACGGGGGCGCCCCACACAAAGAGGGCTACGCCCACATAAACAAATGTCAGCAGCAAAAACATCCAGCTCCAGCCAGCGACATCGATCACAGCCAGCAGGCCCCCACCAGCAAACACAGACCCAGCTTTATAGCCCACTACCTGGGCTGTGTTTCCCAGTCCCAGCTCGCCGCGGCCTTTAAGCAAACCCACCGCCGCTCCATCTACAGCAATATCCTGAAGCGATGCCAGGGCATTCATGGCCAACAGGGTCCCCACTACCCCCCAGACGTGAGCGTCTGGAGCAAGGGCAGCACTAGAGAGGCATGTAAGTGCCAGTCCAGAGACCGTCCCCACCAGCCAACGGCGTTTGGTGCCTATCCGGTCGATCAGAGGAGCCCAGAGCACCTTGAGCACCCAAGGAAAGTAGAGGACCTTGGTGAAGCCGATGTGAGTGAGGGAGTGGCCAGCTCCTCGCAGGTAGATGGGCAGCAGGGAGGACTGGAGACCATAAGGGATGCCCTGTACAAAGTACAGCAGGCCCAGGAAGACTAATTTGTCATTCATCTGTTCCAGGAAGGAGCTACTGAAAGCACTTTCAGAGATTTCAGTAAATATTGGTCAGGTCATGGTTACTCTTCTGGACTGGTTGACTTGGACTACTTGACCTGAAATGACAAAGAGACACTGTAGAATCCAGGATTGAGGCCGATATAATAGTATTTTACCAATATTAGCAGATACCTTCATACAATATAATAATAATTTCCACTACAGTACTGTACCGGTACCGCATTTTACAAGCTATCTCAGCCGGGGTCAGGCTAATTGTACAGTACGGTCACGTAGGCCTACAGTAGGTTTTCCAACTGCCTTGGCATAATATACAATGTTAGATGGCTTTTCATTCACAGCATAAAAAACCAAACGTTGAAGAGTACCAATATAAGGTTTTAGTAATAATGACTACGGTATGTAATTATTGTATCTATTTCAGGACAGCTAAGTACCACTGTACAGTACCGATACATTGCAGTACCGTAGTATGAATCAGTTTAGCTAGCTGTCAACCCGGTAGCCTAACAAACAGCAGTAATACTGTTAAAATCGTAAAAACTATATATTACAAAAGCAGCATGCACTTTGTCAATATTGTTTTGGGGTATGTTGTGTTGTATTATCTTAAAAAAAAAAAACTAAGAGAAGAAAGTCACATACTGTGTATGGTCGAAGGAGCTCGCTCAATAATGTACATTGTGGTTGCCAGATATCAGAACAGCTATCCCCCTTGCATGAATGCAATAATAGTTATTTCGATACTTGGCTCTTTTGGTCGTGACCATAGGTTCGTTGGCTACTCTGTTAACACATACATTTTTTTGTTTTCTTGTTTTTTTATTTTTATTGGACACTTATTGCCGTTTTCTGAGTTTGCTTTATAAAAAATAATATGTTCTGACAGTTGACAGCAACTGGCAACCCAAGTTCCAAGAGTGTGTAACAGTCTTGAGAACAAATAAGAACATATTTTCATTTGACAATGTAAAAGTCCTTATACCAACCGAGCAGGGCTCTTAGATCCATGAACACAGGTCAGTTAATACAGCCTAGAGTCCAAACGAAACACGGAGAAGCTGCGTTCAGTACTTATGCTGTCCACATTTGGAATAAATTACCA
>JAODUE010024964.1:0-22833 GCA_027564755.1 Amblyopsis hoosieri
GTAGTGTGAAGCACTTTGTGTTACATGAATTTGTATGAAAAGTGCTATATAAATAAAGATTGATTGATTGATTGAACATATACAACAAGTACATGTTCCCCAGGTCCCAATGGGAGATGCCACCAACGGTGGTGGAGACCAGCAGAGCTGAGATCAAACTGGAACAGACTGACAAGGTTGACAAGGAGCAGAAGATGTGAAGTATTAGGGGCTGAAGGAGCACTATGATTCCAGATTCAGATTCCAGGTACACCTGTGGTCTCTGTGTCTGTGTCTCTGTGTCCGAGGAACAGCTAAGGCTCCAGAACCCTCAAACTCCCAGGCCTCTGGTAGAGGACGAGAGCTTGGTGAAGACATACACACCTATAAGGGGTGAGAGGCCAATGTGTTTACACCAGTGTTGCCAACTTAGCGACTCTGTCGCTATATTTAGCGAGTTTTCAGACCCCTCTAGCAACTTTTTCAAAAAAGCGACTAGCGACTTTTCCTGGTGTTACTGGAGACTTTTGGAGACCCTGACGTGAAAGCACGTATCGTTCTTACTCTTGTCCTCCAGCAGCAGGTGCTGCCGTGGGCCCACCCGCTGTCCCAACGCACTCACAGGCGACCCAGCTCTCCCGCAGCAGTCCCTCTCAGCGCTGCAGTCAGAGCCAGGCATGTTCACCCTCTGCGTCCAGACTGCAAATGAACCGCGCATGCGCCGGGATTGATGCCGCTGGCTGATCCCGCCGCCTTCAAAATGTTCATGTTTTACTTGTAGGCTCCTTAGTGGACCATACGGTTAAAAAAAAAGTGCCATAGTGTCTCTATGGTTCATTTTGCCGGTCCCAAGCCCGGATAAAGGAGGAGGGTTGGAATTGTAATATAAAAAAACAAACATGAATCGACAGAAGAAAGTAGGTCTATATATTCGGGTGTTTTTACTCACTTTTTGTCTCACAACGTTATTCCTCTCCCACAGCGTCATTCACAATGACATGCACATCACATGGCGGATTATGCAAATTAGGCAATGACGTCATTTAGCAACTTCTAGCGATTTTTAGCACAGCCAATAGCTACTTTCCTTACCGAGGAGTTGGCAACACTGAGCTTAACCAATATCCATACAGTGTGTCTACCTGCTTTGTTAGAGGCTGGCCGTAGAAGAAGTTGTAGATTCATGTCTAACAGTAACCAGAGAGGAAAATGGATCTGACAGTGTGTGAGGGAGAAGAGCATAACCTCCCCACCCATAGTCATGCTAGCAATTCATCCTCATTTAGCTAATGAACATCCCCTACACTCCCCTTATCTCTCTCTTTATCCTTCCTATACACTCTCAACATTGCCCTCTCTCTCTTACCAAATAGAGATAGCAACCCCCACCCACTCTTGTCCATAGCGCTCTTCTCCTCCATCCTCCGACCCCCCCCCCCATCCTTCCATCCTTCTCCTAATGCTCATTAGCGTAACATGGAATCATTAGGAGTGCCATCACAATCTCAGCCATGGTAATTCCATAATCATTACTGCCTCTGCCTCCGGGCTCTTCAGCAGTGCAGAACTCCCCTTTTGAGCTGGACTACCTGGCTCCACCTCCCGACTGGCAGCAATTAGTAAAGGCTTATTGCCTTGGATCTATAGCACTGGTAAACAATGGAACGAATGGTTCTCCATGTAAGGCGGGCCCACCCTCAGGATAGTGTCTTCAAAGGAGTCATTTCATGCCCCTGTTCACTTGTTGACACAGTTCCTTGACGTCTCAATGCGATGTAGTTGACATGCTTAGGTGAAAATACCACATGGATTATGTGGAATAGCATCATCATACCACGATCCCCAGATAACGGTCCGTTTTCAGTGACTGTTGTTAACAAGCCACTGCCCACCCCGCCTCGACTTCCACGTAGCTATGTTGACGTGAGGCCACGACTGCTTTACTGCTAACTGCTTGACTGCTAGTACTCAAATGCGGTTTGAACATAGTTTTATGGGTTTTGAACCACATATGGTTTATTTTCAGCAGTGTTTTTAAGGTGTTAATTAATAAAGGTTAAATTATACCATAGCACAACATCGCAGCCATCCTTGCCCGCTAAACAGCCATTTACCTATAAGCATGTGTTAATTAATGAATGAAGGGTTACTTAGCACGAAACCGCAGCCATTCTTGACGCTACAGGGTTATTATAGATAAGTGGCTAGCTGCTAGCTGCTAGCAACAACACAGTGATATTCGGTTAAACAAGAAACGTTAAACAAAGACATATTCTATCTTTGTTATTATTACGGACATAAACTTAAAAGTTTTACCAAAAATGGCAATCTGTTTCCGGCAGGGAATACAATTTAGGTATGACACCCGCGCGTGCATCTTTATCAACGAGCAATGTTTAAGTTAAGTAAATCAACACAACATTATTTAAGCAATTTATTTCTAATCAGTTTACTGTTACTGAACAATAGCCTATATTAATCTAATTTAGTTATTGATGTGCATCACTCTTGATAATATGCCTGTCCTTCACACTCGAGTTGTGTTTATGCTACGGTAGCCTACCAGTTACAGTACTGTATCAAAAACTAGAATTACAGATTTGGTCACCTGCAAATGTTGAACATTAAACCTTTACTTACGGTTTGTGTACTGTCAGTTCCTTAGCTAGTATATTTTGCTGAATACTATAGGTGGCCATATCCTCATAGGGGCATTACCAAACAAACTGTCTGTAGTAATCTATGTAACGCACTTTTTTCTTATACGCCTGTTTCTCCGCATCTTTTCCTTTTATGGCAAATACAGACCAGGGAGCTAACAGTCCACGTTGAAAGGCCCAGCACTTGTCCATGTCACATGGACATTGCTAATGCCAAAAACAACTAGAAATACTTGCTTTTCATGGAATGGGTCCTTTCAACTGCTAGTCATCAAGCCTAATGGTATAGCAAGCTACAGGCTACCATTAACGCAGACATCTGACTGGCGTAGGCGTCTGAAGGCACAATCCACCCCAAAATAGCATTTGCAGAGTTTACTGTAATAGTTGGACGGCCTGATCGATACTTAGGACAGCTCTCTGAGAAGCTGACAGGACAAGAACCAGGTAAACTGTGATCGTCAGGAGATGTAACCGGGAATAGCTGCATTTCCCAGCCTTCCATAACAATGAGGCTCGTTTTATTGCATGTGAACGGCTTGCCTCATAGTCACAAATCAAGAATAACTCCCCACAATTACAGGGAAACACAGATGAGTTTTTGTGTTTTCGTACAATATAATTGCCTTTTTCATATGTAATTGGCTTTCATATCAAATTACCCGATGGAATTAATGCATTTGAGGTCCTGATTAGTTCATTACTGCTAATTAGTCGACTGGTACGGTAAAATGAAATGCAGTGAATGCGGCACGAATACAAGCGATGAATCACGACAGGAAAGCTTCAAAAGTGCTGCTGGATGCGATGCTACGTCTCTGACCTCTCTCCCTGCATGTGTCCAGCATGGCCATAATTCTGCATGCATTAACCTTGACTGGAGACAGCCGGCACACTGGAATCAGTAGCAGCTCCGCCCCACTGCCAACTGTGCGTATACACTCGTTCTAGTGCCTGTATGAAATGTCTTGCGCTGCGATTTACATTTCACGAGGCGCCGTCACTCTTCATTTACATCAGAGCAGGAGAATAAAGTCGTCAGTGGGGACGGTGGATGCAAATGTTGGTTTTACACACGCAACCTGACGCACCGTCATGTACACCTGCAGATATACACGCGCACACACAAACACACACATTTGCAAGTTGATTATGAATGATTGACGGCTGTCAGGGAATGAATATGAGTATGCCGCGTAGTCCATAGTGCCTGTCCACCCATTGACCTTAAATGGGAGCCTGCAGGTGGCTGGAGTGATTCTTTATTCTCCTCTCCATCTCCCAGGTAATAATTGGTCCTGGGCTATAATCCAGGTGTAAACCATAGGCTCAGGCCCTGACAGGGGCTTTAGGTGACAGTGTCAGTAAGACCCTCATATATGGACGGTACATACACACATTATGCATGTGTGCATTCACACACACACAAATGCAAAAGCCTGTCAAGTGCGTGTGTGTATATGTGTGTACTTGGTGTATGCATCAGGGAGGAGCGGATTAAAGGATGAGGGAAAAATAATGAAATGTGTTTGACCTCCACAGGACAGGCGGAGGGGTCAACAGACATCTCGGGCTAACTTGGGACCTGGCTCGCTTTAAGCTAACTCTGAGGAGAGGAGGAGCTCATCCCCCTGCTGTTACAGCCTCGCTGAGTCCGTGCTTGTAGACGTATTTGACAGGCTTAACGTCTGTACGGCTGCTCGGCCACAGCACTGCCATTCCCAGGCAAGCTATACAACCAGGCAAGACTGATAAAACAGTCGTAAGCAGGCAGCAGTCCTTTGACGTAGCCTAGCATAAATAAAAGGCAGGCATATCTAAGAACCTTGACCAGGTCTGGTAGTCCCTGTTGGGATTTGAGAGACCGTCTGGCAGGGATAGTGATAAGAGCAACAACAAATGCTACTTATTTACCATGTTTTAACAGTTGGTAAAGTATACAGTATGTGTGCCTGTGTGCGTGTGTGTGCGTGTGCGTGTGCATGTGCGTGCGAGCGTGCATGTGTATGAGTGTATATGAGTGTGTGTGCGTGTAAGACAAATTGAGCATAATCTAAACCAAATGCCTTCTTCTCTTCTTCTGGGAGCATCAAACAGCTTTGTGGTGAGCTATGCTGTATTTCTGATGCCTTGCCAGTGGTGCACTCAAAGATGCACGGTCAAGGGCAACGCAGGAGTTTGCCGGCAGGGGCAAAGCCAGGGGAAGGGAGTGGTTTTGGCGCAAGCATCATAATAATAGGGCTTTCCAGTCCTCCCTCCACATCTAAGGGAAAGAAGAAAACAGAGAAACCCTACCACATTTCCTCCTAAAAAAAGGACTTGGAAATGTCAAAGGCTCCATTCAGCTCCGCTATTGAATTTGCTTTAATGCGGTAAACCACAGAAACGCAGGTTATCGAAAAAGCAATTTCCTAGGCACAATTGTATTAAATAAATGACTGGCGGGGTGGTGGGGGGGTTTATATTGTGTGTTCCGTGTGGGTGACAACACAAAGACAATCACTCCTCAAACAAACATGCATAAGAAACGCACAGGAGACTCATCTGCCGTCCCTAGATCAATGTAAAATTTTGGAAGCTCATATTCTTTTGCCTTTGCTCTTTTTACAATTCCAGAGGGAGGCCAGCCATTGATGTCTACTTGACCTGTATGCCTTACATATTCATTAGATGATGGAGATGACGGTTATGGCTTAATGTTTTATCTATAACTGAATTGTCTCTTTCTTTATGTCTTCCAACAGCCCCCCTTCCCCCTCCACACACACACACTCTCTCTCTCTCTCTCTCTCTCTCTCTCTCTCTCTCTCTCTCTTACCCCCTCCCCTCCCTCCCCCCTCCAGTGTTCTCATACAGACCTTCCCAGCGGGTGGGGAGAGTTGACAGACAAGCAAGCTCCCCAGCCATGCTAGTGTTCTGCTTCAGCGGGCAACAGCACAATGGGTTCCTCATAAGCTATGATGTCACCTCTCTGACGTTAACCCTGCTACAGTCTACGTGATAACGTTGTCCTGTAGTTGCTGCCGTTGACGTTGCCCTCATCGGAGGGGGATCCGTGTATTTATATGTGAGACACTTTGTGTCGCACAGCGCTGATGTCACGTCGACGTACGACCGTCGGCGGCCATCTTTACCTCCGTTTGTTTCGATTGTCGCCCGGTCAGACAAGGCCAGTCGCTCACTCACCAAAAAAAACACACGAAAAAAACAACTGGCAGATTTAAAACCACCCCGCGACTCATCAGACACTGTGTCTTTTTAAGTTCTCCAAAGAGAGCGTGAGCAGAGACGTAAAGCGAGAGGGATATACGAGAGAGAAAGCGTAATGCCAGGGGCTGGGGGGTTGCAGAGTGAAGGTACAGATTGCTTGTCAGAGCTTGACATTATAACGCGGCCAGATCGCTGGGAGAAGCGCGGGTCTATAAGTCAGCGTGGTAATAACTGAGGCCGGCATGGGGGAGGGGGGGACCGTGATAGCTCACCTGAATGCTGCCGCATCGCTGAACGCCACTCATCTGCTCCCCAGACACCCAGAGCCCCTCACACCAATCATCACCATTATACCCCTTGCTGTCTGTCGTCCAGGGGGGTGGGGGGGTGATGCTGCAGGTCTGTGCGGGGGCCACAGTACACCATCTCCCTCACACCGCTCTCATGCGCGACAGATGCAGACGCTGCAACAAAGAGAGCCAACATCGTGCTGTTTGTTTGCTGCTAAAACAGGAACAGCAGGCCAGCGTGCGTCACTGAGCACACTTTCCTAACGTACATGTTGTACCATTACTCCAGATTTAGTTCCGTAAGCTGTTCCTACTCGTGGTGAACGTAGCATTAGTAAAAAGAAAAACACACATACAGAAACTCACCCACCCACACACACACACACACACACACGCACACGCACACGCACACACACAAGCGCGCACGTTGGCGAAATACATTTTTAGCAAAGCTCGGCTGATAGTAACGACCCTGCCGAGAGCTGCATTAGACCGTCGTGGTCCTAATGGCTCGTTGTCACTCCCGCTTGTCGATGTGTATGCAAACAGTTCTGGTGCGTCTGAGTGAGCCTAGTGCTCCTGTGGGAGCTGCTGGTATACGTGGCTGCTCAACGCCACAGCCAGGACGAATGGCAGCTCAATTGAATAAAGAGGCTCACCGCTGCACAATACAGCCGACGCGATGAATTCACAATGAGGCTAGGATTTACACCCCGCCCCACCTCCTTTCTGTGTGTCCGCATTAGCATATCTAACCTCCGTGTTTGTGTGCCCACGCACACATGTGCGTCTGTGTGCATGTTCCCACTGGGACCTCTCTGTAAATGCTACAGGCTATAAATCCTAAGCCCAGGGGGAAATATCTGTCTTGTTACAGGGCAGCGTCCGTGCTTTAGTGGACTGCAGCCCAGACTAAGTGCTTGTGAAAGAGCCAAAAAAAGGGACGTTGCATGGCCAAGGGGCGGTGGATGCAGACGGCTTTTTTAAACCGGGTGCTATGGGTGTGGCAGGCTGGAACTGCATTCACAAGAACCTCATAGAAAAACAAGTGCAAAAAAACAATGGGTGTCGTGGGGGAGGGGGTGTAATTCAACATGTAATGTAACAGTCGGCATTTCTATAATACACAAAACACACACACCCACAGTGATTTCTGACAGTCTGTCATGGGCTATGGAGGTGAACATGAAGGCTACAGCATCCAGCCAGCCTGCCTTCCCGTCATTCATACTTAATATTCATTACTTCAGTGTTTATGTCAAGACAAAGTCACAGCTGACGTCTCTGTCTGAGAGCCTCCACCAATGGGGCGAGGAAGTTGGAGGGAGACTTCTCTGAAGGATCTTCCACATGACAGCCATGCCCCTTCTTCAAAACAATGATGCTAATTCCGCACATGCCATGATTGTGTTGCTCATTTCCATTGCGTGCGCAAAACAATACCTTCACAGAGGGCTAATTGCATGCTGGGTATATTCTCTGCTGCTGAATAGCTCTATTTGTCTTTCAGATGGCAGGAAGCTCTAGGAAGCTCAATGGAACGATTTGATTTGATGGAATAAGGAAACACTGTAAATTAAGTGTGATAATAGCACCGGGATATCAGTGGATGTATCTTCGCACCAGCAGCAAGCTTCTCAGCATTATTCTCACTTACAAACAAACGGATGAGAATGAAGGATCAATTCTTCTCAGTCCGTTTCTGCAGCACATTTCCCAATTCCTTATCTCTCCAAAACACAGAAACTTTCGGCCCGCTCTGGGAAGAGATGCTCTCATTATTTGCCTCTGAATCGGTATTTAGTGTTGAGGAGAGGGGTTTTGGGCACAGAATATGGCATTATCTCTATACACTCCAGCTGTGTTTTGTACAGGCTGGTGCCCTTTGTGTGTGTGTGTGTGTGTGTGTGCGTGCGTGTGCGTGCGCACGTGTATATGTGTGCATGTGTGTGCCCGAAAACGACGTTGCGAGGGAAACTTGTTTGACTGCATCGATGACACACGCACACAAACACAAGAACACACACACTTTGACGCACACTGCACGACACTTTTCCATGCCCACACACACTTCAACAGCAAGCCGTCCAAGTCGAGCCTAGACTCTCCCCCTTCATTTCCTCTCCTCTCTCTCCACCCTGCTCCTCAATGTCTGTCTCCATCTGTGTCAGTGCAGGCAGTTACAGCTCAATCAGGCACACAGAGACACACAGGAACACCTTTGCCTACAGTGTCTTTGTCTACCCGGCGGCCGCATTCAACAGTACAGTAAGTCACCTTTTTCTCTTATATGTGTCTGTGGCACGCCCCGTGCACAGTTGTGTTCTGCTGTAAAACCAAAGGAGACCTGCGACGCCACTCTGAAGCTATTCCTCTCCCTTTCTCTCTTTGCGTTAACCAAAACTCCTCCTCTTTGCTCAGCGGTCCCCGTTTCTCTATCTCTCGTGGCTATACCACGTGCGCAGACTGATCAACACGCTGTCTGTATTCTGCCCAGGTCTCTGTGTGAGCTTTGTGAAAGTAAAAGCAGAGAGAGAGAGAGAGAGAGAGAGGGGTATTTGAAATGTAAACGGAAATTGATTGATTGCTCCGAACTCTGTGTCTGCTTCTGCTGGTATAATCGGGTGGTCTGCGCATGTTTGTTAGTTTCATCAGAGACAGTCCATTAGCTTGCATACCTCTGTAAGACGGTGTACCTGTCATGCACGCCTTGCGTCTGTTGACTCCTGACTGCTAACTTCCACTCACACTGCCTCCTCATCGCTGACCTCGTTGCATTTGCATGCCTGGCAAGTCGCAGGTGAGATTTGCCCGCATTAAAAATTAACGGCGGGAAATGTTGAGCGCCGAGGATCTCTGGTGGACAAGCCCGCCCGCAATCTACAGTAGCAATGCCGTCATCACAGCGGCTGGCGCATGCAAATATTTAGCGCATTAGTCTCAGTTAGCCGTCATACGGACTATGTCTTAGTGGGTTAGCGTCCTGCGGTGTGCACAGGAAGAGCACAATCAGGCTGAGATCAACAATGCTGCAGTAGTGCTGCATTTGCATGTTGTTGCCTATTTCATTGACTTATGGCTGGTGATGGCTGGCGGCCTATCAATGCAGAGTAATTACAATAGGCCACTGTGCGCCTGAATAATTGATGCGCTTCTTGGAGCTGATGCATGCTGGAAAAAACCTATCTGCTGAGAGTCCCGTCAGTAGTTTATCATGGGGGTAAGAGAGGGGAGAGTGCAGCCTGACTGCCAATGCTTAGTGGTGTAATAATGATGCAGGCCTAGGCCTGTCAGCACAAGGAACTCTGGGAGCTGCTTTCCAAGCCAACTGGAGCTCAGCTATCAGCATTAGAATTGTTCCCAGATCAATACCTGCGAGAGAAATGGTCCTGAACTGAAGACATTCTTTACCTATAAGATGCCCCCCCCCCACCCCCCCTTCCCTCCCCCATTAGCACTGCCAGCCATAGAGAGGTTGGGTGAGGGGGTGTGTCCAAAATGCCCTTCATTGCACCTATAGAATGTAAACAGGTATTTACATTAAAATATTTTAATGTATACACCAATGACAGATATAATTGAGAACATAGGGTATAGGGTAAGGTTTTGGTTATATCTCCATGGCCGTTATATAGATACGCTCGTAACTTTATGTGGGCGTATACAACTTGTGGTCTGGGGACCACTGGTCAAAAAGGGCTGATCTAGACCATTCTGAACCAGGAGGATATCGCAGATATGGTACATTAAAAGTCTTGTTTCCATAAGCTGTAAAATCTCTCCCCTTTGCATTGTTCCCTTGCCAAGGCTTGGCTCAGCGGCACGGTCAGTGTGCCTCTCTCAATGAAATGCTTGCAAGCACTAGAGCCAGAATCCACACTGACTCACTCACACAGCATCCATTATGCATAGAGCAAAAATGGAAGAATAACAGCCTTGAGGCAAGGAAATAAAACACAAATGATGTACATCACATTAGAAAAGGTAGGCTGAATCTGCTTTTAATACATGGATTTGAACGTACATCCTTGTTGAAGTTGTTACCTTGCAATAATGTGAATAATTAGCATCATAGGTTTACATGGGCACCAGGTTATTGCTTGAAAGCTTTCAATACAGATGTAATTTAATAAATTACCTAAACTGTATAGGCTACCTTTGATTGTAGCTAATGAGAATTCTAATTTTTCTAGGAATTAATATATAACTACCTTCTAAAAAACAGATTGTCATTAGTAGGCTACAGGCACGATAACAAAAACATCTTTTGGCAGGGACATTGACAAGGTTTCAGAGTATGTTAGGCCAACAGTAACTTGCCAAGGCTGGGGGATAGAGTACCATATTGTTGGTGTAAATAAAAGAACATAACGAATTATGTAACCAGAACGATGCAAATATGTCATCAGGCACAGGACATTTATCTATGAAAATGCAAATGATATATTATGTTAGGAGACAGGTGAGGACAATTAGTAAACACTAATTAGGCGATACACTTTTTTTCTTGGCCTGTGCTACATGCTTCTGTGAAGATACCATCAGATTCACTAGCGAGATAAGCAAATGAAAACAAATTCCTTCCCACTGTGGTTAGCTTGACTGCAGAAATGGTGTTGTGGCATCCGTTGCCAATAAAACCATTGGCATTAAGACATTCTCAGTCATTAGTAGTGTGATAGGGGACATGCGGTGCCCCAGGGTGGTGCATCATGATTCCTGGCCATGGCAGGTCACAACACTGTGTTCCTGTGGCCTGCCACTTCTGGGTACAGACAGTGTCTGAGATGACTTTAGGAGGCACCCATGTAACCATATGGGAAATTGGAACTTTGCAGAAAACTACTTTACCCCCTGGGTAAATCCACCAGCTCGTCTTCCTGATGAATCTCTTCCACACCACCTCACATTTGGCTTTCATTCTGAACAGAGAGCGGCCGCAACCTTACAACTCTCCCACCCACCGCTATAGAGAAGCATCTTAAATAGGCTAAGAGACACATAGCCAAAACCGGCGTCGCTCATCTGAAAGAAAGAGGCTAAGTTGTGAATATTGAAATAAATTAGAATTAATTTACAATGCAGATCGAAAACAAACCAGAGAGGGGTGATCCTTTAAAATATGGATACATTTGAATGAAGATCCCAATTTGCTCCCATAAAGACTGAGCTACCTCTTCTCCCAAAGAACATGAACTGTGGTCTGTCTTATCAACAGATGGTGTTCTCTCTTTTTCAACTGCCGATGCTCATTCCATTTTCCTATACAAAGGAAGATGTTTTTATATATCCTCCCCATCTCATCAACACAAAGATAAGGTTAAGAGGTCTTGCCCACTGCATCTATTATTTGTCAGAAACGCCACTCAAGATTTATTTCCTCCTCCAAGGAAAATATCATCCTTTTAACAATGTTGATGCATCTTTTGAACCCTCTCTGGCTTCCCCACTGTACACGACTACCTTGTCCATTTAAGCAGCTCTTTGTGAAACTGCGCAGAAATCTATTTCCTTAGCCCACAGGAACCTGGAAGGCAGGCAAGCGTGCACGTATATGAGCACTAACATGCAAGCACACGCACACATGCACTGAGCCCCCACACACACACACACACACACACACACACACACACACACACACACACTCACTCAAAAACAGTATGAGAGCATTGCAGTTGCAAACAATACAATTGGAGATTGTAGGTAGGCATTGATCTACTATAGCAGATCCTATAGAGGTATTCATTTGTGGTTCAGCACGATTGTTCAAAGCCACCGTTTCTCCCTTATCTACACCTCTTCTCCATCTCCCCCGCACATGCATCCTAATCTCACGGCCCTTCCCAAAGACTCATTACCTAGCTGTCAATAGCGCTCTGCTTCTCTATTTTTACTCTTTGTATCTCCTCTCAGTTAATCTGCCGCTGGCCATTGGCCATCCATTGTGCCAGCTAGGCCAATAGGAAGAGTGAGGGCGATGGATGTGGAGATGGATGGGTACATCAGACCCCCTGTGCACTAAGCCAGGTTCATTACAACTGATGGTCTGCAGCATGTTCCATCAATCAAGCACTCAAACAATGGAGACAAGCAAAGAGGCAAAGTGAACATGAAGGGGAGACAGTATGACGTTTTACCAGTTAGACTTTAGTTTAGTGTTGAGAGCCACATTGTAAAACAACGTCATCATTATCACTTTTTTATCTGGGTGATAATATGTCAAGATGATGTGCAGGAGTAGTGACATGATTTGTCAGATAAAATAAAAAAGCATTACACATCTAATCAGAATGTTGCTGATATGATATTTGCCATACAGTAGCATGTGGCATGACACGTTCTGTAAAGTCTCTGTCATTCAGGGATTCCTAGAAAGTTGGCTAACATTATTGAGGTCAATGATATAATTGCATCTTATCGTCTTTTCTTGACCTAATATTTCCTTTGCCTCATGTGGAGGATATAGTGCCACTATGACGGTGCCATGTTGTTGTTAAGCTGTATTTATGCAAAACACCATCTATATCCACTTTACATTTCAAACAAGCGCATCTTAGAGCCTGACAAGCCATGCTGTTAAAATCATCCGTAATGGGATATGACCTAATACGACTAACCCAAATTATAACGGAATGATGGAGGCTTCCTGTGGCACTCTGGAAGCAGGTCAGAAAATTTAATCTACAGTTTTAATTCAGTACTCGCTCTATAGCTCGCTCCCTCTCTCACATACACATTTACTCACAAAGAGTCTAGGGCAACAGGGCTGGCCAGTGCTCTGACTAGTGAACAGCAGCAGTTTGGAGTGACTTGGCCCAGGACTGAAGTTGAGTTGTACTTCCTATCTCCTACCTCCAAGCTGTGGTCCTTAAGTAGGTCACAGAATGTCTGCTGCTGTCTCTTCAGAAGGGTCTTTACTGAATACCACTGTCTTGTACTGTATTCGATAATATATGATTAGATTGCTTATAGATATGTTTGATCTAGTATGATTTATGTGTCAGTAATTGAGTGTGTGGTTTTCCTTAATAAAAGCAGAGTGTTAAAATGGTCCATTCCACATTAGCTTTTATGTGTGAGGACACAGATAACCCAAACATTATGCAAACTATCAAGTTACAGGAACTATATCATTTTTTGCTGAGAAAATGTGTATACAATTGTACAGTATGTTTGGATTGTCAACATAGCAGAGCAAAATAGAAATCAATGTCTGTAAAACATGGCTATAAATAGGCTACATCCTGAAATTTGTAGAGTTGAAAACCACCCAAACTGTGTAGTTTCTTACACAGCTCCTGAGTAAATAAACACTACATCCTAAAAGGATTCTTAATGTTATTATGCCATGCTTATTTCTAAAGCAGAGAAAATGCTTGCTGTCACAGTACCTTCGGATTGATGAATAGCCTTTCTATCATACCCTGCTGTGCGTGTGCAGGTGTGTGTGTGTGTGTGTAGATGTGTGTGTGTTTGTGTGTGTGTTGTTGTCCTGTGTACTACTGGAGAGATGAGCATATTGGAGCAGTTTATTCAATAGTACAGAAAATACCAGTGCTTTGAACCACCTGGGTAAACAGGTTATTGCCTTATCAATCATTTACAGTGACAGCCAGTGGTCGGGACCACAGACAATATTGACTGGCACAATGACAGAGATGAATGTTTCTGCACAACAGGCCTCTCCAGCCCTGCCTCCATCCATCCCACCTAACCTCGCTGTGCACGTCTGACCATAGCGAAGGCATCCATCTCAGTCTGTTCAGACGGATCCTTGCAGCGGCCCCTCAGATAAACATCAAACCCCCTCGTTCTAATTTGATTTGCCATCAGCACTGCCCACCACACAGACGGCTCAGAGTTAATATGTGTATACCGTACTCATCATGTTATGTAGACCTTAAAACTAAATCTGAACAGTAAAATGGCTGAGCAAGGGAGGGGCAGTAAATTCCCATGGGTGAGGTGCCAAATCAGTAGATCATGTGAAATGTAAAGTAGAGTAAAGCTGCTAAATTATTGATGAGCCATAGTGCAAAAACACACGCACACACGCACACACGCACGCACACACAATATTAAAGGTTTATGCAGTCAAACACAGGCTTACCACATTGCCCTTATTTATTTAACGGCAAACATTGTTTTACCTCTTTACATTTTGCAAAACCTCTTTCCAGATGTGTTTATAAAATAGCTGAGGTGAGAAATTACATAGTTGGCCATCAAAGCAGATAGCAAAGTGTGTTCAGGGGTATTTTTAACCTTTTTCCAGCCTACTAACAATAAACAGCCTTTGACGGATAAATAATAATAACTAAACTAAAAAATCTGCACGGTAATACCAGTGCTGCATCTGGCCATGCACCCACACATCTGTTATTGGATAACCATCCTGGAATGAATAACATACATACTTTCCAAACATTAGTGAATGTCTCGCAGTACCTACTTTATTCTATTCCTAATGTAATGTAATCTATCTCTATGCCATTACCTGCAGCAATAGCAAATACACGCATGCACATGCGTGCGTACACACACACACACACACACACACACACACACAGACAGGTAAGGAACAAAGTGATGCTGTGTGGAAGACAAAGGGAAGAAAGAGTTCAATGCTAACAAGTTAGCGGTGTTAGCATTGTAGCAGAACACTGGCTCCCTCTGATTGTCTCTAATTAACCTCCATGGAATAGAGGCACTAAGCACAGAGGGATTAACTCACACAGAGGCCTAGTCTCTGTGTGTGTGTGTGTGTGTGTGTGTGTGTGTGTGTGCGTGTGTGTGTGTGTGTGTATACATACAAAGCAGAGCCATCGACCCATGTGTCGCCACAACTCCAGCTCCCCTTCAGGCCCATCACACCCACCCACCTGCACACACACACACACACTTGCCCCAGCAGCGATAAGGCCTATACCCTAGGGGCCATTCCCTGCTTCTGAGCTCTACAAAAAGATCTGAGGACTTCATTTTCAAAGGCAGCAATCACACACGCACACACGCAAGCACACACACATGCACACGCGCGCACACACGCACACACGCACACACGCACCTTCAAGCATTAAAGTTGCACAGTCTACTTACACAGAGTTAGCAATTGCTTGACCTGCCTCTAATGCTTAGACAACAGCATGGGTGCCAACAGAACCAGTGTCACTGGTGTGGTGTTCCTAGCAATGAAGTCAATTCAGACAGGAGTTGGATAGCAAGGCATTATTAAAAGAAACTCTTAGCCAGGGCAATTACATAGACCTGCTGTATATAGCATATTACTGTAAATAAATAGAGTTTACAATAGTACACACCATCTAAAACACATTTGTGCTGTTGCCTGGACATTCCTGACCTCCTGACCAAACTATGAAATTATGGAAGTTAGAAATTATGTATTTTATCATACTGTAATCTACAATTAAGATAAGCACTAATACACTACAGTTACAATTGCATTTATCTCTTTACCCTCCTATTGTGTTCAGGTCACAAAACACATCTGTGCTCAACAGTATGCCATGCAGTTCAATCCTTTTTCCCAGAAAGCAATAGCCATAGCAAATATGAATGGAGCAGTCAAAAAGAATGCCTCAGCCTTTAGATAAACCAATAACTGCATAGATAAAATAAATAACGGAAAATAAGCTAGCCTGGAGTTGGGGGCGGAACATCAGCTCATTATTGCGCTTGAACACGATTCAAACGTATATAAGTATATATTTGAATAATGCCCCCTGTGGCCAAAATTCACACTACACTTAACAACAGCTAGCCCAGGAAGGGAACCCGAGGAAGGTGAATGGGTTTTAATGGTTATTACATTGTGTCAACAGTCAGGGGATGCACTAGTCTGTGTGCAGGCTGTGTCTTCCTCGTCATTGACCTTAGAGGCCCTCCCATCAGCAGTCGGCTACAGACTCACGCAGTCGTCCTGCTTGTGAACGAGGTGTGTGCACGAGGTGTGTGAATGTCTGAAGAGTGTGTAAAACAGCACTCGTTAACTGCCCGTTCACTGCCGAACATTCTGAAGGGACATTCCTTGTTATGAGAAACACGCACGCGTACACGCACACACTTCATCAATCAGAGATAGAGCAATGAAATTCATTATAGAGTGGGTGGCCAGACAGAATAAGAGCCAGGCTTCTGGAAAAATGAGAACAACAAATTTACATCAACCCCACCTACACATACGTTTTCCTCTCATGAAAAAGAAACCTAAATGATTATGCTGACCTCCCCGCACACTAAAACACACGCACACATGCACACACAGATGTGTAGGGAAACACACGCAGAGACACAAGCAAACACACGTACATGTAAGTTGCCACATAAAGAACACGCCTGTGTTTGCCAGATCCCTCTGTGTCGGAGAGCAGTGTTTGAATACGGCAGACTGCTAGAGTGGCTGATTAGACCTCTGTTTGAACAGACACAGGCAGCCACATATCAGCGCAATGCAGGAAGCAGAAATGTGTCCGATAGGCTCACCTACGCTGGGCCATGCTTACGCTCACACGAATAAGCAGACAGACAGACAAACAGACAGACAGACAGAGTGGCAGGCATGAAGGGAGGCAGGCGGGCAAACACGCCCACACACGGGGCAGGTTTCTATACCCATAATGCGTTTAGCTGTGCTCGCAGAGCTGAGAGAGGGAGCCAAATAGCTCTCATTCAATTTGCACTGACCTTCCTGTGATGTAGCAGGTGCAGGTCAATGTGGAAAACAGCTGGCAGGCACCGATGTAGCAATATCCCTCTCCTCTTCTCTATTGATGCATTCAGCGCTGTTGATCACACTGTGAGCGGTGAAAAAAGCAGGCCTATTGTTCGTGGATGCTGTGGGTTGAGTGAATCTATGGTGCATGTTAGCTTGAGATCTCCTGGGTCAACCCTGCACACACACACACACACACACACACACGCGCACACACAACCCTATCATTGGCAATCACTTGGGGTCTAGTACAATGGTCCTTCTGGCTAAGGGGTAGGTACATATTGTGGGTCTTTAAATGGCAGAAGAGGTCAGAGAATGTGGAGGATCATTTTAGGTGAGGAATCTTCTGCTTGGCTCTGGCAGACTGTTGGAGATCGTCTGTACAGATAGCTAGTCTTCGCGCCAACTTCAACATCTATTTGTAGCCTTGTGAGATCAGGATGGTCTCACATGGCTAATGGAAAGTGGTCCCTTCATGTCAATTGTTTCTCCAAGCTATTCTGTTTAGAGCGAGGTCTTCTGCGTTAGATGTTTATGTGGAATATTTTGTGGTTGATCCTGATGTCCTTCAAATCCTTTTGGCCCTCCAGGTGCTCGCTGGCCAGCATTTAGTTCTGCATTGAGCACTTGTTTTAGGAGTGTAGTTTCAGCCTCCTCCATCAATTAGCAACTCTGTGCTGAACGTCTGATATGTACAGTATACCCTGGTAAGCTCCACTGACTCTTCTGAAGTGAGCAAGTCGATATTCATTAACAGTTAGCATTGTCACTCAAGAAGCATGTATCTGTAATTGCACGCACACACACACACACACACACACACACACACACACACACACACCTACACGTGTCTAGACTAAAGCCTGTCTCGGTGTCCCTAAACTCCTTAGAGCAAGAGAGGCAGACAGTCTGGCTCTGCTTTTCCTCTGCCTGTCCTCTGCAGTGAACTTTGACATCCAAACCTTCCCCAGCCTCACCCCAGCCTCACCCCAGCCTCACCCCACGATGTACTGACCTCTATCACCCCAGAGTGGAGAGAGCTGGCTCTCAATGTAGCTGTATGACTTGTGAGCCAAACCAACTGATTTCATTGCCAGGAGAAGGTTGTTATTTACAATTTAGCTAGTTTAGTGCATGGTTGAATAACGTCTCCTTAGTGAACCTGTGATTTCCATTTCAGCTTGTCCTGTATAGCTCCTAACAAAGAAAGATAGATCAATACTCTTTTCACTGTCCAACTCTTCATTTACCTGTCAGAATCAGGTTCCTTCTTAAATGTCCGTTGTCTATGTCCTTTCTTTTGCCATCTTCCATCTACCCCCCTCTCTGGCTGTCTTTAGATAGCCATACATAAACCATGTGGGCAGCAGAGAAACAATCAGTGAGAACCTCTTGCTCGCCACTGTGTGAATAGAATAAAGTACCACACTTATTCAATTAGAGTGAATGCCAATTGAATTGCAGCACTATTTTTTTATTTTTTTTTATTTTAATGGTGAAGTCGTAGCCTCAACAATAAAGGACTATTTGGACAATCACTTCTCTTCGTCTTTGAAGAACACGATCATTATAAGGCCACTTGGAGATGCAGAGGCGGATAGCTGAGCTAATCGTACACTAATGGCTGATGGCAATCTCTCTGTGTTTTGTTCTTGAACAAAAGTGGCGGTGATAGTGGGAGGGTGACACAGGCACTGCGCAATAACAGATTAATTGACTATCAGAGGGAGAAAAATAATTGGATCCAATTGTACGTCCTGCATTCACAGGTCATTTCAAACTAGAACAGATGAAAGGCAGCGGAGAAGCACTAACTTGATAAAGCGTTGTGCATTATCATGTTTTAATACTCTACACGCATAGAGATGTCAAGTGACCTTACATTCATTATGCACACGCCGTCGTTTCTGGAGCTGGACATTTGACAAACAGCAAACAAAACAACATCTAGTGGTACGTGCTTGTGTTTGGGCATAGGGTGCACCCTCAGATGCTCCGCCCCCCAAATCAGTCAGGCGTTGTCAAGGCTGAGATAATGTTGTGTGGTGCGTTTCACACAACTTTGTTTGTGGTTCCATTTACAGATTTTTTCCGTACGCACACAAGAAAGCAATTGGGCCGTGAGGAGATATTAGCTGAATATGAAAAAAGTGTAATCGCTGACTCCACCTAAGTGTGACCTCCACTACAACAGTTGGAATATACTGTAGGAGACACACCGGTTTTAGCAGGAGAAAGACTCAACATAATTGATGAATAGAAACAATTTGCTTTCGGTCTATGTATTATTTATAGGTCATATTTTCCATTTGCAGGTCGATAAGGGGGAAAATACAATAGCGCAGGAATCAAATACATAACCGAGTCGCGTCCTTTATCTGAATAGCAGAGAGTAAATACAGCTAGTGTGCCGTTTAGTTTTTAGATGACACACACAATTTATAGTGAGTGCAGTGGAGAGGACATTGCTAGTGACCACAAGGAATAGAAAAGGGTTGGTCCGCAGTGAGCGTGATATCATTACCCCCCAGTCAGACAGCCACACCAGGAGCAGTATAGTGTGGCCATAGCCACTGCTGCTCTGATGAGGCCAGGTCACATTCAGTCTCAGTGACTCTTACAGGCACACACTGACACAGGCCTGTTACCCGTTCACCTCACATCAGACAGGAACATGTTGTGAAATGACTGCAGTCTTTTTCAATAAGCTTTCTAATCTTCTCATTCTCATTGTGCTAACACAAATGTGCCTACATTGTCTGGGTTGTTAATATTGTATGAGCCGTATCTTTATGTGGCGTATAAAAGGAGTGCTTCACTGAAATACTTCTGCTTTGGTCAAAAGGTTTGGGAAGCCCGGTTCTTGCTCTCGTTCTTCCCCCCCACCCCCACCACACACACACACAAAGGATGTGTATATCCTACCCTGCCTGTGGACGCGTGGAAGAGTCTCTATATTTACTATCTCTGCCCAGCCACAGCCACGCCAGACGCCGCCATGCATCTTTCATCTGTGAGGCTGGGTGACCTATATTCTCACTCTGGACCCATGCAGCCACACAGCCTCGCAGGCCACCCCTCCATCCTGGCTGGCACTCTCTCTCTCTCTCTCTCTCTCCCTAGGAACAAGCTCTGGGTGTGGCAGCCTGACTCAATTACAATCAGCACTGCAGGCAGATTGCCAGAAAAAGTGAATTCAGCTGTCTGCACAATGGGTTTCAAACTAGATGTTGCTAATGTGCGTAGTCATATAGGCGGCGTGTCAATTAAAAAATTTTACTTTTTGGAAAGAGTTGGTCTGTTAACGCTTCTGCATTTAGGTCAAAGGAGCCTACATCTGTATCACATGACCCAGTTTACCTGTATTTTAACACCGTGCCATTATCTAATTACTAGTTGTTTAAAATGTACGTAGAACTTTCAATAAATATGCAGTGCAGATCAAAATAATGAATAATGAATTGTAATAAAGGAATACGTTCTTGATTGAGCATTCGTCCTTGACACTTAATCATTGATTGTATGTTTTGTTGTTTTCTTTTGTCTGGCAATAAATATGCAATCACCTTTTCCCGCCGTTTCAGGTCAATAGAGATAATGCTGCTCTTGCTAATCGCTGTTATTACACTGGGACAGCCTGCCTACCTTTGCTGTCAAAGTGGATTGAATAGTTGTTGGTTACACATACAACACTGAGAAGTGTCTCTTGGTCTTTAACAGACGGCTTTCCGATTTCTGCGAGTTTCCTAGTGTGTTTATCTTCCTGTCAGCCTTGGCTGTCTGTCTCCGATGTTCCATCCTTCAGTTCACCCATCTATGCATCCAAATGTCTTCCGGTGAGTTCAGCCTTGAAGAAGCAAGTAAATCATTTAGAGTGGTTCCAGGATAGCACAAACTAGTGCAGATGGGCCCTGTCTCTTCAGCGGTGACATTCAAAACCATTTCCAATAAGTGTATACCATTTTCACTTAAAAAGCCCAAATTGCTGTGTTTCAACTCTTGCCCTGACGCTTTACAAAAACTGCAAGGGAAAATTGAATAAAATCGATCTTCAAGGCTACTGCTCAAGTGTGAACCACAAACCTAATATTATTTATTCTGAATCAATGACCTCTCTCGCCCAAAACGTAGTATATATAACAAAGTATAAACATTGAGCCAAACAGGAAAATATCTTTAAATGCAGTGATGTTGGTGTGAAAGTTGTAAATATGTAGCTAGCACAGCTACCCCGTAATCTAGCTCCCCCCCCGCTCCCCAACACACACATGCACATACACACACACACAAGGGATGTTTAGCCATGGCCTTTCCCCACAAAGTGACCTCTCTCTGGGCTGGAAGACAGGTGGCTGTACCTCTCAGCCTTGGTCAGCCCCTCACACACAAACAAACAGATACACACAGAGGGCAGCTTCCGGGTTATCGGGCCACTCTGATATGCACAGGCCAAGCTGTTGTGTCACGCTTTATTAACAGCCTGGGTGTCGAGGAGATTTAATTAGCGGCTAGGTCCCCTGTGAGGGAGCGTGCTAGGTGCTGGGCTAAGGTTAGATCCAATAATATGTCTGTGGTTGGACACAGGCCAAGGCTGAGCCAAGCTGGGTTATGTTGGGACAGAGCTACCACTGCAGAGGAGGGGGATGGGAGGAGATACAGTACTGACACACTGGCCCAGCTTCCCTAATGTTGGTCTCACTGCCTCGACAGCCTCTTGGGACTTAGTATGGACGTCCTAGGATTTACTGTTGGACATATCCAGGGTGTACACTAAAGTACACTTACACACTAATACGCACATGCACACACGCGCACACACGCATGCACAAACACACACACCCACGCACACACACTTTTTTACATCAGTTTTAAATGTGTGTTTCAGGCATAGGGCTTGTCAAATAGAGCCACCATGTAGATAGTATTAGAAACAATGTTTTCCAGATCATATCACAGTGCTTTGACCAAATATCTTTGTCTTACAGTCATTCAATGTCATAAGATTTAACATTAGCCTTGACATGAAGCATGACTATTCCTTCAGTGAATGTTACAAAGGCAATCATAATCTGCATAATTCCAATTTCTAGGATATGTGTCCATTTGTATAATATTTTAACTTCATCATTACTTACATATTCAATTCCTACAGTCTCTTGGTATTTTCCAATAGTGCATCTGAACTTTCTCTGCAGAAACAAAACGTTTGATCAACTCACTGTGTGTTACCGCTGGCGGTACTGTATGCTCTGTGTTAAGGAACACATCAGTCTTTGTCTTTCCAACGAGCTAGGACGACTGACCAGCTGTTGCCAAAATGGGGCAGGCTATTGGGAATATTAGCTCTGTAGCCACATGGCAGATGCTGCTGTATGGACACACATGCACCCACTCACGCACACATCTCTAGAGGCTGCAGGTACAGCACAAACATATTTACACACCCACGTAGAGAACGAGAACAGAGAAGGAGAGAAAGGTGTGGTGTGGGGAAATAGGAAGAGAGAAGCACAGATGCATATCTCCAGAGGCAGCCGTACAGAATGACTAATTAAACACACACACACACACACACACACACACACACACATGCATACACACGCACACGAACACGCACACGTGCATGCACACACACACACACACACACACACACAGACAGAATGGAATATATTGTAAGTTCCTCTGGCAGTAATTGCATTAGTCTTGTAAGTAAATTAAATGGCTGTATGCTTACAGGCTGTTTTGTTTACTAGACCATGTTCTCCTGCTTGGCCATCATGTACCATTAGCTGCAACTAGCGACACACGCACATGCACACACGCTCACACACGCACACGCACACACACACACATACACACACACACACACACACACACACACACACACACACACACACACACACACACAGACAAAACAACGCTCTCAACAACAGTACACAAAACTATGACAATTCATGGC
>JAODUE010024973.1:0-22830 GCA_027564755.1 Amblyopsis hoosieri
TATATATACTGTGTATATATATATATATATATACAGTATATATATATATTATTCACCAGATATATGCACAAAATCAAGAAAAGGAAAAAGGAATGGTGAATTTACAGCCTTTTAATTGAATCGACCATTAGAGAGGATAATCAGACTCCCATTGATCTCGTATTTCGAATGGAAATCGTTTGATTCCGATCTCCTGCTGATTCCGATCTCCTGCTGATCTATCGGTGCATCCATAGTTATTCTAGACATACATCTAGAAGTGTACATTTTTATATTGTCAAGATGAAATATTACTTCTCTTCTGTCTCTTCTGCACTTGTAGGTATTTGAAGGGGTTCAGAGACTGGCCACTATCCTCCTTCAAATGCTGTCATCAGGCAACATGCTGTTCCAGGAATGGCAAGCTCAGGTTCAGTGCAGCCAACGTCAGCAGCCTTGTATCCAAGTGACCTTCTTGTCGCTGACTGGTAAAGCAATAGAGTACCATGGGGATGTTATGGAGCAGCTACGGCACCTGAGTCACTCCATGGAGATGTGCCATAAAGACTGGTGTTCTTTCATCAGCGAGAGGCGGTCCCAGTTTCACACGCTGAACCACTACACGTCAGAGCAGCTGGTGTACCTATGCCACTGGATGCACAATTTGTGTCGAAGGCACACCTCACCTCCTCCACAGTTATGGCATTTGCTTTCCCCAATTAAGCCCCAGTGCACAGTTGCTGCTGTGAGAGTCGCCTTTGCTAATGCAACAGGCATCGCAACAACGCCAGAATCTCAGTCTGGTTCGTCAAATGATGACGAGTTTGATCTCGATGACGAAGATGACTACAGCGTCGTGGATTTAACCACAGCTTGTGTAGGACAGCATGGAGAGGACTCTTTAGAGGATGAAAGTACCGTGATGGAAAATGAAAATGACTCGGTGGGTTCATCATCGCTCCATGACAATGCCATAGAGGTAGATTCAGAGGATAGTTTGGAAGATCTCTGGAGGCGATTCAAAGATAACATGCCACAATACCTCAAGCAGCACTTAGACATCGCTACTCTTGCCCACATCCTCTCACACCTCTCTGACATGAGCCAGCAGCATGTGGCAAGGAAGCTGCCAACCGCTCTGCAAGAAGGGAAACCCAACCTATTTCTATGCACTACTGCAGAGGTGTTCACAACCACTCTATCCTTTTACATGGACAGCCCAGAGCAGCCACTGCCATCCACTGATGAAGTGTTAGTCTGCAAAGATGATACTACTGAGGAAGAAGTTGAGATCTTTCTTCGTCGAGCTCTGGGACCAGATACTAAAGGCAATCAGCAGAGAATCTATTCTGTGATCAACCCCGGGCTGCTGGGCTATGATGTCAGTGTGGCCCTGGGAGAGTTCTTTGAGAGATTTGAGAAAAGCGCTGGCCCCCACTATCGTTTTGTGATAGTCAGTCCTGTTGTGCACCAACACAAATATGTTCCATCTTTTTTCAGCAACCACAAAGTTCAGGCAGCAGTTAGTGTAACAGCAGAGACTGTCAAGAAATATCTTCGCCACCATTTAACAATCACAGATCAATACAACCCAATTTCTCTGGTGTCTCCAGAGAAGCTATCAGTCTGGATTGTATCTTCAACACGTCCTGCTGTTGGTGAGAATTTCTTGGTTCAACACATGAGCTAGTCTGATATTTACAAAGAATTACATAGTCTTACAACATACTTAAGAGAAAAAAAAAATATATATATTTTTATGTATCTGATGTATTTCTACCCACAGGAAAGTCCCTTTATGTGGACCGTTTGTTTGAGAGGTTCCAGCAGGAATCTTCATCAGCTAATCTTGTTCAGATTCGATTGATTGAGCCCTATGTTGATGTCGACAACTTCATTCAGACTCTGTCAGAAAGACTGACTATTTTGAGAGAACAGGATCCTGTGTTACTACACATTGACACTGCCGCTGTAAGCTACATGTCTATTGCTGTTTATAGTAATACTAATTTATGCAAACCCCCTCCATTTAAGATGATAGTGTTGAACTTAAAAATTGTCTGGTGCTATTTCTTATTGAACAGGTAAATTCAGGTCTAGATGAGCTTCTCTTCCATCTGGTAATCCTCGGGTGTTTGAGTGACAGCCAGGGAAGGCTGTGGAGGAGGAATGTGGCACACTTGTTCACCATTGAGGTCCTGAAGCCCTGTATAACTTTTGGTAACCAGTCAAAGGTAATAACATATCTACTGTTTATTATCATACTGATAATTTAGATAGATAATAGATTTTAAAATCTATTAATTAATATTTTCATGTTTTATTTCTCATTCAGGTGACACTTGGACTTCTTGACGTTCTTCCTACCATCCATTGTAGAACCCCAAAGGAAGTAAAACAATTGTTAGTCCAGCAGGACACTTTTGCAAAGACGACCTCAGACCCACTCATGGATGAGCAAGAATTTTCCAGTGAAGGAATTCAGAGACCCTATCAATTCCTAAAGGCCTTTAACAGGAATCAAAACCTGGATCAGTTCAGGTACCGTGAAGGTTCCACAGTAGGGAATCCTATTGATTGTCTCCACCACTTTCTGTCAAACTGCGGGATGCAAGACCCATCTTGGGCTGAGTTGAAGAACTTCTCATGGTTCCTCAACGTGCAGCTTAAAGACTGTGAAAACTCTGTTTTCTGTGACCCATATTTTTTTGCTGACCACCTTCCTGGTTTCAAGGACTTTATTGTGAAGTTCATGATTCTGATGGCACGGGACTTTGCCTCACCATCAATGCACAATTCTGATCAAAGCCCCCTTCTGCATTTTGATGATCCAGAGGACGACTTACTAAGTCGTCTGACCATACGTAAGCATTGGGAAGGTGAGTCCCATCCATACATTTTCTTCAATGCAGACCGCTGCTCAATGTCTTTCCTCGGATTTCTTGTGAAGCACAGTGAATGGGGAAACTCCCTTAATGCTGTTGATCCTCACTGCTCAAAGGTGCTAATTGGAGATGTGATGACACAAAAACTTTTTGAAGGTCTTCAACGCCAAAATATACCTCTCACTGAAGACTTTGACCAGTTATCTCGGCCAGACAAAATCAAGAGAATTTCATGTGTTGTTGGTGCCAAATCGGGAATGATTAAGGGAGGGTTTGATCCAGATCCAACATACGAGCTCACTACTGACAATGTGATGAAGATGTTAGCAATTTACATGAGATTCCGGTGTGGAATACCAGTGATCATCATGGGAGAGACTGGCTGTGGAAAGACCCGTCTAGTCCGTTTCCTTTGTGATCTCCAGAGAGAGGGAAGAGAGTTGGATAACATGAAACTTGTCAAGGTTCATGGTGGAACTACAGCTGAGATGATCTACAGAAAGGTCAGAGAGGCAGAAGAACTTGCTGTGACGAATCGCAGGAAACACAATCTAGACACAATTCTGTTCTTTGATGAGGCTAACACCACAGAGGCGATTTTTGCCATCAAAGAAGTCCTATGTGACCGAACAGTGCAAGGATGTAAGCTGAAGACAGGCAGCGGCTTGAAAATAATAGCTGCTTGCAATCCTTACCGAAAGCATTCAACCGAGATGGTGGAGCGGTTAGAGTGTGCTGGCTTAGGCTACAGAGTAAAAGCAGAGGAAACAATAGACCGTCTTGGCAAAGTCCCGCTAAGGCAGCTAGTGTACAGAGTTCATCCTCTGCCTCCAAGCATGGCTTCCTTAGTATGGGATTTTGGTCAGTTGAGTGATTCTACTGAACTTTCCTACATCAAACAGATTGTGCAAAAGAAAGTTGGCAACAATGATTTGCCAGCAATTTGTGAACGCACAATTACAAATGTGCTGGCAGCCTCTCAGAAATACATGCGAAGTCGGAAAAATGAGTGCAGCTTTGTGAGTCTAAGAGATGTGGAGAGATCTATGAAAGTGCTGGTCTGGTTTTACCACCATAGTAGTGACTTGTTTCCCAACTTCTATGATCTCAGTGAGATTCATATGACGTTAAAGTGCCTTGTTCTTGCAGTGGGCGTGTGCTACTACCCATCTCTGGTGTCTAAGGCTGAGTACTTGTCTGAAATCTGTAGATACTTTCCAAATCCCTTTAATTCTGCAGAAGCACTACAAGAAGAGATTTCATCATGCCAGGACTTCTTCCTCGAAAACATAGAAACAAGGGAGACTATAGCCAAAAATGCGGCCCTCAAAGAAAATGTGTTTCTCATGGTTGTTTGCATTGAACTCAGGATTCCACTCTTTGTAGTTGGCAAACCAGGCAGCTCTAAATCCCTTGCTAAGACAGTGGTAGCTGATGCAATGCAGGGCCAGAACTCACACACTGATCTATTCAAGAAACTAAAGCAAGTTCACATGGTCTCGTTCCAATGCAGTCCTCACTCAAGTCCTGAGGGCATCATAGGGACATTTAGGAACTGTGCTCGTTTTCAGAAGGACAAAAACATGGACGAGTATGTGTCAGTAGTGGTGCTTGATGAGATTGGTCTAGCAGAAGATTCCCCTCAGATGCCCTTAAAGACCCTTCACCCCCTCTTGGAGGATGGCTGCATTGATAATGACAAGCCAGATGCACACATGAAGGTTGGCTTTGTTGGTATTTCTAACTGGGCTCTTGATCCAGCGAAGATGAACAGAGGAATATTTGTGTCCAGATGGGATCCCAGCGAAAAGGAATTGGTCGAAACGGCCAAAGGAATATGTTCATCTTCCAACCAAATCCTTCTAAAAATCAAACACCTTTTTCTACCTTTAGCTAAGGCTTTTTTGTGTATCTGTGACAAGACAGGAAAAAATCAATTCTTTGGTCTCAGGGATTATTACAGCCTGGTGAAAATGATTTTTGCCACAGTCAAGTCCTCACAAGAAGAACCCAATGACAGTCAGTTGGTAGAAGCCATCTTGCGAAACTTCAGTGGTCAGCCAGAGTGTTTTGACCCTGTCATATTTTTCCAAGAGGTCCTGCAAAATCACACAGAAGTTACCAGGCCGAGTGCTCTCCAAATGATTGAAATGAATCTCGATCGTAACAGCAACCAAGAGAACAGGTATCTTCTTTTGCTCACAACTAACAATGCTGCTCTCTACATTCTTCAGCAACACATCTTCTCCAAAGAAGACCACCCTTCCCCAGAGATAGTATTTGGCTCAGGATTTCCCAAGGACCAGGAATATGCCCAGATCTGTCGTAATGTAAACCGGGTGAAGACATGCATGGAGACTGGACGAACTGTCATCCTTCTGAACATGCAGAATCTTTACGAAAGCCTATATGATGCCTTGAACCAGTACTATGTGTACCTCAGTAAGCAACAATATGTCGATTTAGGACTGGGCTCCCATAGAGTCAAGTGTCGTGTGCACAAGGAGTTCCGACTGGTAGTTGTGGAGGACCAGAAGAAGGTCTATGAACTCTTTCCAGTGCCGCTAATCAACAGACTTGAAAAACACAGGGTAGACAGAAGTACAGATCTGACAAAAGAACAGTGCAGAGTTCTTGAAAAACTCAAGAAATGGGTGAGCGAATTTTCGGGGGAGGCCTCAGCAGAGGATTTCAAACCAACAGACATATTTGTAGGCTTCCACGGTGATGCCTGTGCCAGTGCTTTGTTACAGGCACTTGACACAAGAAGAGAAGAGATTGAAGACAACGCAGTACAGCAGCAAAGCAATGAAAACGTACCGTTGGAAATTGAAGCAAATGAAACAGTTGCATCAACAAACAGAAAAGATGATACACTTCCAGAAGTGGTCCATGCAATGGATGTAGAGAATGATGGCAATGAGCAAAACAGCAGGCCAGAGGAAAAGGTTGATGCTGTCGCCATGGAGGTTTCTGATGATGAAGTGGGAGTGAATGATATCCCAAATGAGGACAACGAGAATATGGAAACCGAAATATCAGTTGTGTCTGCTGGTAAAACTGAAGAAGAGATATTTGAATCTGCCAAATGTTTCTTGTTGAACTGTGCTACCCCCGACTCTGTGTTGAGGCTAAAATATTCAGACTTAACAAACCAGGAAAAAGAGAGACTTCAGAGCATATATTTCAGACAACAGCATCATCAATCACTGCGAGAATTTCTGGAACATCAACTGAACAATTTTCAAGAGTGCAGCAAGTTTCTTGAGGTATACTATACAAAAAGTCAAGTTTCATTGTGGTCATTTCATAATATGTTTTACTTAATCCCATTATGTGTTTCGTTCTTTCTAAGGTCACTACATTCTCCAGCTTGCTAACTAGATCTGATGTGAAGATGCTAGGTCAGGCCCTGGACATGCACACAGACAGGATACTGCTGCTCTCACTCCACCAGTTTGACACTGAGGTGTCCTTCTGCAGCAAATTACGGTACATTACTTCACTTGGTAAAGACTGAGACAATAATAGTTACAGGTATAGCTATTGCAAACTAATTGTAAGCTTATTCACTTTTTGTCAAATTCACCAAATATCTCCTTGCATTTTGCTAGCTTAACTTTCTCTCTGACTTCTGAAAAAATAGTCTAGTACTTCTACACAGCCCTGGCTCTTTAAATAGGAATATAAACAAAGCTGCATGGCTGCATGGATTTGTTTTGATTTGAGCTCAAAGTTAGCAAGGGTTCTCGAGAATGACAAACCCTGCGTTGTGCCTTTAATTACATACATTTTAATGTCCTTCTAAATTTGCTGTTTTAGGAGCTTCTTACAAGACACTGGACCGTCTCTTGGCATTCTTTTAGTTCAGATGGACCTCGAAGAATCCCACTGCAGTGATGAGCTCATAGCTTCGGCAAAGTATAAATTACATCTAGAGAGAAACCAGCCTTATTTGTTCCATGCACGCACAGGAGATATATTTAGTTAATGACTCACCTGCACACAGGTACTGCACCATGAATTTACTGCTGCCACTGGCCAATCAGAGGTGCTGTGTGGTTTTCATTGTCAAGCTGTCCAGGATCCCAAGTCGAGCTCACTACATTGGTTTTCAGGGAGGTGTGTATGAACGTTTACAACAACAGAGCTGCCTGGCTTCGCAATGCGTTTCAATGTGTGGGGCGGTCTAATCCCGGACAAATGTGTCACAGACCACATTTGACACGTTTTAACGAGAGTCAACCGTAATCCACTTGTCTGTTGTGGCGCATGCATCTCTGCACCATAAAGGTGCACCCTTCGTGGTACAGAGATCATGGGAAAATGAGGTCCAGGTCAGAATTGTCCAGAATTCCCCCTTAACAAGATGATGTTGCTGCTTTTATTTTAAACATTCGTCCTCTTTGTCACAGGAGTGTGGCAGTCAGTTCATATAGATGACCTCAGGGACACAGACGCCATGAGCTTGAACCTGTCCATTTTCTGTGGGACCCTTATTAGCAAACTTCTCCACCCGACGCTGTCAGGTAGGGTGCATAAACTGATTATCAATACTGAAGAAAAAACAAAAACAAAGCTTAGTGTAACATTACACAATCTCTCCATCTTCAGAGGATCAAATGGAACCAGGCAAAAAGAGAAAGGATGAAGAAGGACGTGTACGTTTAAACGCAGATTAACAGAATGTCATCACGCCTTTATGCAGTTTATTGGAAATGATGGTGAATGTTTTCAAACCGTTTTCCCTTTCATTGTGTGTGTGTGTGTGTGGGTGTACAGGTTGAAACAGCTCACCTGGACAGCCTATCTTTGGTGACATCGTGCATCCAGAAAGCTGTCAGTTTGTTGAGGGACCCCTATAGCGTGACATCGAGGAGCATGCGGCGTGTCTATGTGCTACTCGCCTTTCTGGGAAAGGGTCAAGGAGCCGTAGGAGGTAAACACATTGCCACTGACTCTATATCTGATACAGTGATGTTGAAATATTGCCATAACTTCTAAATGTTACCATCGGACATGAGCCAGGTTAAGGCCACGGCATTCATTTTTGTTCAAGCTCGCTTCCAGGAAGTGTTGCTAGGGAGACTGGCGGCCGCCTTGGCACAGAGGGAGGAAATAATGCCCTCTCCTGGAGAGTGGGTGAACAGCGAAGCCAAGAAACGACAGGCTTTGCAAGAAGGGGGCACTCTCAGGTGAAACCTCTTATACTTTGCTTTCTTCAACTTTCTATGTTGCCAGGCCCTGATCTACCATAGCTGGAAGCCTATTTTCTATTATGTTTGCCATTCCAACTGCCACAATCTGTTTGTGAGTCATTTAGCAAGCGCATTTAACCAAATGTTACAGGAAAAAAAAAAAGTCTACCGCTACTCAAGGAGACCCGGGCAGGCCAGCGTCAGAAGTTGAACCCAGAACACTATCCTGAATTAAATTTCTTTCAATCTCAATGTGTCAATCTGCCCCAGACACACACTGTGGCGTTGCCTTCAGTCCACGCTGACCCCTCTTCTGGCTGCCATGCTGGAGGTCTTGGACAGGTACGCCAACCTGGACCTGCTTTCGGGTGCAGGGCTCAGCCAGGGGTTGCTTGATCTGTGGGTGGACATCCTGGCAGACACACAGATTCTAGAACTGACGCCTCCTCAGAACACAAGGTAAGAGCTCTATTTTCTTCTACTCATTATGTGTTTCTAGTGCCATTGTGACTTAATGTCAGTTCTTTGACAGTATTTTAATACAGGCTAGTAGCAGAATATATCAAAGTAATGTATGCTGTACTACTACTAACAATTGTGGCTAATATATACTATTTATAATGATTTTAAAATGGTCATTTCTGAAAATCATCTTGTGACCCCCTCCTCTGTGTCCTGTAACCCCTGGACCCCCACTTTGAGAACCTCTGCGCTAACTGACTGCATTCTGTCAATGTCTAGTGGGCTGGACCATGAGGTGTTGGTGCAACATGTCTTGATGCTGGACGCTGACGGACAGCCCTGCTCCTGCGCCGCTCCATTCAGCTGGCTCTTCATAGAGCACCTCCAGAGCCTCTGGGACGAGTCGGAGTTCATGCCAGGTTTCACCTCAAACTGACTGCATGCTAATTGAAATGACTACCACGCGTGTGAGTTACTGTAAGATATACCATGGAGGTAAACAATGAATGTGCCCCTACATTTCTCCAGTGACAAAAAAGGAGGACACGCAGAGGATAAGCCAGTTTGTCAGCACATTCGACAACAGCAGGCTCGGCGGACGCTTCCAGAAGCTTTCAGCGGAGGAAAGACTGGACTATGGCCACCGCTTCCTTCATGACTTCCTACTAGTCTTTCTTAAGATTGCGACAAAGGAAGAGCTAAGGGTACAGATGTTGTGTAGTCTTTGGTTCACTCGTTCATTTAAAACATTTGTCAAATGTAAAACGTGTTAGCGCTTGCCCCTCTCCTCTATTGTCTGCTCATTGGACGGACTTGGTGCAGCAATGTAATGTCCCAATCTACTTGATTCGGTTCAGTTCTGCCAATCAGAAATCCTGGGAAATATAGGCATATGCGTCCGATGTCTGGTTGATGGGTAGCGCCCGGGGAAATGGATGAATGCTAACAATATGCAGTATTATATGATGCAATACACTTTATTGACACGCAGGGAAATTAGTTTGCAGGCTCCAAGTTCTTCTGGTTTCAGAACAATAACATGTCAGAAATGGGTTGTGCTAGAAAATAAACTGTACAGGCATTTTGCTAGAGTACAGTGCTCACTTTGACTTCTCACACACATTTCCCGTGTGTCTGTCACGTCTGAGTGCAGGTGTTCACCAATGCAATGCTGAGATGCGTGTCCGAGCTCCAGAGGCACATGGACATGACCCTTGACCTTTCCCCCGCCTGGATCATGGCTGCTGCCAAGCATTACGCCCCCAGGCTGCATACCCTCACACATATTCTGCTGCTACAGCCTCAACTGGCCACGGATGTTTTTCAGATGGAATCGAGCAAGAACTCCACATACCTGGTGAGAAGATCCAAGTCATTTATTTATCCGAGTCATTTATCAGTCAGTGCTTCTACACAGTACATTCATGTTTTACTGACCTGGTGAGAATAATCTAATAAAGAGTAATGTATTAGACAATGTTACTGTACCTCACAGACAATGGATGATACATATCAATTAATTAATACTGTTTTAAATTGTAAAAATTAACCAATTTTCATATTCATATTGCATCAAAATGATTTGTTGAAACCTTTTTTTGGCCAGGTTGAGGATATTTTAGCACTTGGCATCTTTGTGGAGAGGACCAAGCTATTATCTGTAACTTCACTGGAAGAGTGCGAGGCCTTCGTGCACCAGGTGGAGTTTTACCAACCGTGTGTGCACAGAGCCTTCGGTCAAAACTACAGCGCCCTCTGTAGCTCTGGCTGTCTGCAACAGCTGAACTCCATCAGGTAGATAACATTAGATTTAGAAGATGAGAACATGACAAGCAGTGTCTCTACTTATGCTTTTGACAATGAGAGACTACATTGTTATAGTTTTACATCCTTGGATTTATTCATTATCTTGCTCCCAGGTCTACATGGAACGGGATACTGGTCGTAGCAGCTTTCATCCAGCAGGTGTTATTCGAAGTGAAACACAGAGACTCCAGGTTACAGGAGCTCTCTTTGAAACACTGCAACCTTCTCCAAAATGTAAGTAAAAGAGTTAGCTGCGATACCTTATTATAACATCTCTAAATACTGTCATTGTGTATGTATGTACAGAGGTGTATGTATGTATGTATGTACAGTATGTATGTATGTTTGTATGTATTTATAGTTGAAAATGATTGTACTCATTCCAATTTAAATCGAGTCTAAAATGTACATAAAATAAAACTAGACCATTGCAATCGAGAAAGCAGTACAGTAATCTGGCCACACAACTTCAAACTGGAAAGAGCAAATGAAAGTACAGTCTCCTGGAGAGAGACACACAGACACACACAGACTGGCAAACAATGTCTTCAATAAGAAACCATGCTGCCCCCTCTCTCAAAACAGCTGATGAGGGAGTCACCTGACTTGAGGAGCGTGGACACTATAGAGCGGCTGATCCGCATCCTAAACTCCTTCAATGCGGAGTGTGTCCACAGGGATCTCAGGTGATGAGACACCATCGAACCAATTCACTAGAATTTGATTTAAAGTAAAATTATGTCAGAATAAGGGTAATCATAATAATAATAATTCCTCTCTTTATTTGGACACGTGTTTCTTTATACAGGTGGTACATTTAATCTCTTGTGGTGCTTTTATCCTCCAAGGTATGGCCTCCTTTGCCCAGTTTGCCTGTCTGAGTTCAAAGAGCCTTGTGTCCTGCCATGCCAGCACATAATCTGTCTGTCCTGCCTCCAGAAGTGCATGGCGGACAGACAGTTGTGCCCCAAATGCAGGGCAGACTTGCCAAACAACTTCCAGCCAGCTGTCTGTCAAAACGTCACTTGAGTTCAGAACAATATAAATTTACTTGTGTGATTTAGCATGTGAGCTTCAGTGGTTCTCAAACGATAGCTGATTTTCATTATTTTCTCAGCAAAGTTCCCTTTTGCAAAAATAGAAAAATAGAAACGATGATTTGCATTTGATTTTGTAAAGTATTACTTATAAGATTGTGCAAATACAAGTACACAGACAGAACTTCTACCTCTGATTCATCCAGGAGCACATTAACTAATTTCAATTATGTATCTAAAATGCAATTATTCAAAAATCTTGTTAAAATCATACTCTAATTTATTTTAATAAACTTAGTACTTTTATTTTATTCTATTATTAAAATTTTCTTTCACCATGTAGTTCCTCTAAGTGCCCCTAGGGGTATGCGTACCCCAGTGTGAGAAATACTGATCGACTAAATACATTCTATGAACCTGTTTCCCTCAGGGCAGCGCTTAAGCAACATGCAGCGATCAGGGCTTGCTGTAATGTCTTCTTCCTGGAGGTGGTGTCTCGGTTCTGTCTGTCTGAAGGAGAGCGCCCCTCTGAGGATGCTGTGGAACTGCTCTTCTCCTTGCTCATTTCTGCACAAGGTCAGTTGGTGGTGCAAATGTAAATGGGATAAAAAAGGACCTTTGGACCCCTAGCGGTCTTTAGAAAGACTGCAGTTTGGAAAATACATCTTTAAAAAATGTGTTGTTTAAGATTTAAAATAATAGGATTTTGCGTTTGCATTGCATACAATTTGTTTCTATACTTTGTGTATTATTCTTTATTCACATTGTGTTGTAACTCCTTACCTTATAAGGTAGGGTGTTATAACACAATGTAAATACAGATCATGATAAATCTAATATAATCCTGATGACCTACCCTCTCTCTCGGGTAGGGTCGGACAAGAACAGGCTGTAGAGTATTGTGCTCCATGACCATGTGTTGACCAGGCCTTAAGATGTAGTCTCTCGTGTGCGATGCAGGTGACATCTACAGGACCAGAGAGCTCACGCCCTTCCTGGAATGTGTGGACAACAGTCCTGTGGTTCGCTCTGTACTGCCAAAGCTCCTGCTGCAATACAGGTACACACAGACACACTGTCTGTACCTCCAATAGCCATGGGTCTTACAGGACGTCATTTACCAGTAGCATGTTTGTTCTGCGATACAGGTACACACTGTCTGTACCTCCAATAGCCAGGGGTCTTACAGGACGTCATTTACCAGTAGCATGTTTGTTCTGCAATACAGGTACACACTGTCTGTACCTCCAATAGCCAGGGGTCTTACAGGACGTCATTTAACAGTAGCATGTTTGTTTTGAACAGTTTTGACCAGGTGAAAGGTCATATGCAGAAGTACTTAAGGAACCTAGAGGAGAACATTCTGAAAAGGGAAGACCGCACAGAGCTGTACTGTCTCTTTGTCAACTGTTTCCAGGTAACAGACTTTGACTTTGCATTTTTAAGTATTGTTATCATCTTTTTAACATTTGTGAGGAATAAGCGTATTGCCTCAAATTGGTTGTGTTTGTAATTGTTCAAAGCTAGTTAAAGGGATATAGGAAATCCGCCTAAATGTCTATTATTCATTTTTGTATTATCGTTTTATTGATTTTATTGTTGATTTGACGACATCATCTTTTTTCTGTTCTTCATCTGTAAAGCACTTGAATGAATTGTGCTATTCTTCTCTGTTACCTAACAATACCATTGTTGCAGGACATGCTGTACAGCTCCCAAGCAAGAGAAGGGCTGGGCACCCGGGCACCGCGTCGGCTGCAGGACGAGGCCAGGTTCCTGGGCACGGTAGCTAGGAAGCAGACGCCCGGCAGGCACGAGGACCCAGCGGACTTCCTGCTGTGCATGGCTCGGCTACGGCTGGACCTCACCGCTGCTGCCACTGTGCTCCAGGAAACCATGACTCAAGGTGTTGTGTTCTACTGCACCGTATGTGCACTGGTCCATCATATGGGACACTTGATCCCATCTTTCTCAAATTATCGGTACTCACAAGATTTATTTCTTACATTTTTATTTTGTTTAACCTTTATTTAACCAAGTAAAACATAAACATTGATATTCAACATTGAGATTCATCTCTTTAGCCTGGGTGACCTGGGCAAGAAAAGCGACAGAACAGCATGTAGACTTGAAATACACTTATTACACATAACAGTACAAACAACATCATATTCCAATATAACCATGTACTTTAGAAGTCCAGCCTATGTAAAACATCTAAATTTTTCCTTGTAAACATTTGCAACCAATGTTAAACCCTCTAAGCGATACCAGTTTCTGCTTCCATTGAAATGCATAGATTTGCACAATATTGACAAAATGTGATTTGCGATATTGGTCATGAAAATTTCAATATCGATATTAATTTCGATATTTTTAAACATAAGTAAAAGCACAAAGGTTATGTATGGGAAAATGCATCAAAATATATTCATAACATAACAACAACGACAGTCATATTGGACGGGTACAACAGCAGTAATTCCAAGCTACCGAGGAGGCATTCTTTTTGGCCACTAATGTTTCCTCTTCCATCTCTATTATGTTATTAGCTTCCTCAGCCACACATCTTACTGTTCTGTCTAAATCAAACCCAACTAAGCTCCACTAAATAAACTGGACACTGCATACGTTCTGCAACATCCAACGTGATGTTGCGATAACGTGCACCCCTAAATACACCCCTCCATCTTTGTTGTTATTCCATCATCTGTGGTGATACTCCTGGCATGTTTCCCCAGGCGAGCTGCAGGCTGACGGGTACCTGCAGCAGGTCAAAGCGCTGTGCGACTACTCTGGTAATGACTGGTACAGGGTGTATCTGCTGAGGGCTCTGCACAGACAGGCCGGGAGGGACAGCGTGCTGGCCCTGATGAACAGCGCCCAGTGGAGATGTCTCTTCCCTGCCGAGGTCCTCCGACGCCAGGTAATGCTCTCTGGGATATGCAGTGTACTGTGTAGTACTACAGTGTGTGTTGCATCATGGGGGAGGAGCAGGTTAAGGGGGTGTTGTTGGTTTCCATGTGAAATGTAGGCTGTAAAGCCCTTTGAGACTGCAATGTGATTAAGGGCTATATAATTAGACTTGACTTGATCATGTAAACCTGTTGAAAAGTGTCTACAAGCACAAACTGAAGTACTCATTTTAGAGCAAGATATACTTACAGGTCATAGGTCAAAGGCTTAAAGGCAGGGTTAGTCATTTTCGAGAAGGGTAATAATATCCGTCCATGCGTCCGTGGGCCATATGCAGCCATGTTTGACATTAATGGAAAAATCAGGTCGTCAATTTCTTTCAAACTAAACTAGAATGGCAAATATGACACAAGAAAGAAATATAATAAGAGCAAATGATAACAGAATAGATCAATATAATAAATAACGCTAAGTTAAATTAATAAAATAAAGTTAAAAAGTAAAGTTAAAATAAACATAATATAGTAAAAGAATAAATAATATAAACTACAAACTACTAAAGACGACATCACACGAAGGCAAGCTTAAAAAAGTGTGTTTTAAGAATTTATTTAAAAGATTATACATGTAAACATGTAGGGGTTACCGATACCGATTTTAGAGTGGGAAATATCTGCAGATACCAAAGATGTACCAATGTTTCTATTATGATAGAAATTAAATGAAAAAAATTACCTTTTTCTGCATGGATTGTGATTCAAAACCAGACAAAGGATACTCAGAAATGATCTATTACATGTAAACAATTTATTGAAATAAAATCTTCTTTGTCAAGTGATATATTGTTTGGGCTCTAATAAAATGCTTTGGCCCCAAAGAGGTTGATTCAGACGGAGGTGGACCCATTTCTGAGCTGTGGGCAAACTTATCAAGTCCTGAGGAACTGTGTCGCGCATGTTCTCCTGGAGGGAAGAGCAGATGCTCTCACCACAGAACTGCAGGTCAGATGAGATGTTTAACTTACAAAGCTAATAGCAGGGAGAGCTTACCTAGCCTCCATACGGGTGGATTAATCTGTCAATCATGTCATTCTATAATAAAATATAATATGACAGTTGGACAGTTGGATTTATACGGGGCTTTTATATACTTATCATTGATGTATTGTTATACATACATTTAATACATAAAGAATATAAAGCATAAGATTCTAGGTATGTATTATGTAACATGCATTGTTTAATAATTAAACTCAATGTGATAATGTTCCTCTAAACATGTTCTGTATGGTCTCTACAGAAGCTGAGAGGCTCTAAGGCAGCCGCCCATGTTCTGCTAGCCCTGGCCGTGTTCAGACAAGTCACTTGTCGTTTTGGGTCTCCTGACAACAGTCTGCGACCCTCATCGCAGGTTCTATTATCTAAATATGTACCTGCATCATATATTTGTGCTGTGTGCTGTTTAGATACATTTTTCATTCTCACATGTATTTCTCATTTGGTTACATATACTTTAGGGGACAAAGATGCTGACGGACTTCTTGAAAGGCGTCATGTCGGGAGAGTTCCAAGTGTTCTGCACTGCGCTTTTATCCAATCACATTGGCGGGCCAGGCTCCGCCTTCGCCATCACCCCGAGTCTCTCTGCTCAGCGGCGCACCCTGCTGGAGCTCTTGGTCCATGCCAGCTCTGTGCTCCTCAGTGGGAGTTCAGTGTTGGCTCCTCTCTGCCAGGTGGCCTTTCAGCCTCAGAATGTCACAGTAAGACAGTTGATTTAAGTTGTTTTACGTTGTCTTAAGTTCTTTTAAATTGTCTCAAGTTGTTTTAAATTGTTCTAATGTGTGCAGGCATGGGACTATATGGAAACTTCACATGACTTTTTTCCTTGGAAAAAATCATAGCTATTGACCATATTATCTAACATGTGCTTAAACCAATATTTTAATTTGCATCATATGACACATATTGTATATTTTGTGTGTGATTTTTGTTTTGTTCCAATATAAGATGGGCGAGCCATGGTGCTGATTTACTGGAAAGATGCAGCCTAATAAATAAATACATTTGTAAATCAGTACAATTTGTGAGCTAGACCGCTTTTCAAACTCAAATCGTGAAGATGTTCATGCTTTTGAGGATATTCATAATTATTCCGATAATGGGACTTCACCACAATAAAATCATCTTGAAAGTATTTTTATCCCTATAAACGATAACATCATATATCGTCCTATCCCTAAATGTGGGGCATGTTATTAGTCACACTGCCCCCCATTGGCTCGCCAGGGAAACCCAACATTGAGTCTGTGTCTCTTCCCATCAAGCATTCCTTCTTGCCCACCATGCCAGACGATCACACGAGTGAAGCTCAGACGTGGCTGCGTGAGAAAAAGATCCTGATGTATGGTGAGTTTTTTATGCAGAATTGTGCATTATTTTGTGGCTTTGGATTACGTTGTGGTGCTTGTTGAGGTTCAATATATTATACACACACACTAGATATAACTTAGTGATACCACTGTCTCAATGAACAGTGATTTATAGTGTATTTATCATTTACAGTTTGTGCTAATGGTCATCCAATCTTTGTTGGTGAGGTATGTTGTGTATTTTTTCATTTTTTTTTAACATAACATTCCATGCAATATTCCAACAGCATACAACCAACCAAAAACGGTACTTTGCTTGTCCACAGTGTGGCAAACCAGTGGTTACATCAAAGTGCATCGAATGTGGAGTACCAATCGGTGGGCTGAATCACCAGCCAGTCAGCGGATTTGAACGTGCACAAAGGTTATCGCCATTATCAGCTTTGTAACAATATTATTATTATTATTATTATTATTATAGTTTATAAAAGTGTGTGTGCTTATAAAGTATTCATCTGTGCCTGTTCTTGTGTTTATGAAGATTTGGGGACCAGACTCGGACAGGCCACATATTAGGAGACGCTTCTAGGAGATCTGAAGCCGCAGAGCGACAGATGACACCAGCCCAGACATGCATCCTTCGACTGTTTACACACCTTGCAATGTTACAAGGTGCAGTGAGCAGTTATGAGGTGAGACCTGGGCAAGAGTATGTGTGACTGAAAACACGACAGTGTTTCACTAGAGAGCATACATACAGTACATGAATACAGCACATCTCATGCTTGTGTTACAGTACACCCACTGTAGATCATCTACATTATGCTGGAGACTATAGTGCCACCTAGTGGATAGAGCGTGTAAATACCTTTCTTCCTCATGACTGAAGGACATAATAATCTGTCTGCAAGATTTACCAGATACAAATACTTCCTACAGCAGGGCTATTCAACTCCAGTCCTGGAGGGCTGCACCCTGCATGTTTTAGATCTCTCCCTGCTCCAACACACCTGATTCAAATGAACGGGTTGTTATCAGGCTTGTAACAACCTTGAATCAGGCGTGTTGGTGCAGGGAGAGATGTAAAACATGCAGGGTAGTGGCCCTCGAGGACCAGAGTTGAATAACCCTGTCCTACATTATAAAAGGGTTTGGGCTCATCCCCAACAACCCAAATGTTTATATTTTAAAACACAGCAGCATGTGAAGTATGCCTGGGTAGGGAGGGGTAGAGAACAGTGTGCAGGGCCGCCGCGGGTGGGGTACGATGCCCTGTGCAAACTTCACGTGCGAGGCTTCGTGCATGCACTTGAATCACGGTAATCTCAATCAATACATTTTTAGCAAGTATCGTAGCAGTGACACTAAAACTGACATCATTAACACAGAGCAGCTGTGACATGATCAAGCATTTTAGATATTCTGATTTTAGACCAGTGGCCCACACACACACACGCACACACAGAGCCAATGGTCACATCAGAAAACTAAAGGATGTAAATAGTCCACCAGACTATTTAAATAAAGTAGGCTAAAGGCTATGAGGCTGTTATAAGAGAAACATGCACGTATTTATCGCTGGGTCATAAGGTTTACAGTGCAGTCAGTCCTATCCTGTAGTTACACTTTGAGGTTATTTACCAACATAACCACAGCCGGGGCGCCAATACGGCCGCCGAATGCTTTATTCTGTAGCCTATGTCGGAATACAGAACAGAGAGAGAAAAAGAGTGCCCACCTTAAAACACACGTAGCGTAGACTGTTTGGATGCCCTGTGATCTTTCAGTTTATCCAATACATGGCATAGTCTACACTTCCCCAGGTTTCAGAAAAGTGTAAGAACTGTAGATGTAGTCTGGTTAGGATATGCTGTCTGTGTTGTTACAGTACACCATTTTCACAACTAGGCTAATTTAATTGAAAGTTAACAGAGTTGATTGACTGGGATGCCAGAAGGAAAGTATCCTATTGTTTGTCGACATACAGTAATGACAGATATGAACATATTGGCATTCTGATTAGTCAGATTAGTGCCTGCCAATCAAAACTACGGCAATGTTGACTTGTTTAGCCTACTGGAATTTGATTGGTGTAAAATACAGTATATAATGTTAAGTAGGCTTCTTTCATTATATTGTTAGATTACTTTAATCCACGCATTTATTGTGTTGTCATGATCGATCATGATAACGCATGAGGCTGAGCTCGATCATGATAATGCATTTCAACCAACCAATCACAAAAGAAACGCTGCTGGCTTCAAGCCACATTTCCGTGCAAAACCCAAGCGAACCCCTAAGCATAAACCTAGCTCTAACCCCAAGTCCTTACCTTGACGTCACCTCAGGGGGTCAGTGCAATGATCCACCCAACCACCCGCGATGTCCTGGGCTTCTTATGGACTCACCTTGAGAGGGATGTGGACGTGTTGGGGAGGATGCTGGATCAGAACATGGACGACAGTGCCGTTACAGTTCATCTGATCCTCAACAGATGCATGGAGTCACCTGCAGGTCAGGACTAGTGTGTCTCGTACTGCAAACGAAACGATATTTAAGTTGTGATTCTTCCTCGTCAGCCTCATGAATGACTTGTTTGCTCACAAAGGCTCCTCCCACGCACGAGCGGATCTGTCCTCCAGGCGTGGCCGTGAACAGTGGGAGAAGCTGGTCTGTGAGTCTGTCATTGACCCAGTGCTGAAGGTAAATAAGAAGAAGAAGGCAATGTCCTCATAGGCAGGTCTGTCCGCTCGGCGGCCATCTTAGCAACATGTCTGGGCAGTTATTAGGAAAACCGTATCTAAATGTCAGTGCAAACCGTTTACCCTGCATTCACACCGCCGGCGTATTCAACACGCAAATCGCTCAATCGCTGAAGAGCTGTCACCAAGCCCTCTCTAGTGTCCAAACAGCCAGTTCGGGGTGGGCGTGTCTTACGCCAGGGACAACCAGAACTGGCGTGAGGTCTACAGTAAAATGTGTCAAATAGTGTGCATTCCCTTAAATACAATAAACATTTTGGAGGGAAATGTTTGTGTACGTGAACAGGTACTAGTTAACAGCGAGGGATTTTAAGATCGCAATCAGCTAGAAGATGCAGAGAACATAAGTCCTGCCGTTGGTAGTCGCCGAACTCCGTCACCAACGGCTCTCTGGAAATTAGCATAAAGTTAAAAATTCTCAACTCTGATCTGTCGCTGTTGCTGGGCGACTTTGTTCGCTGTCGCCCGGTGTCACCGAGAAACGCTGGCGTCTATCCGAAATTAATTGGAACGTGACTCTTTGCGAGCTGAACACGTCGGCGGAGTGAATGCAAGGTTATATACACTACAATGGTGCAACCACACACTTGGCAAAATAGGTTACAGTTTGGTTGTTATAATGCAGATGATTTGCCATATTTTCGGTTAACATAATTCTCCCACAGAGTTCCATTCAGAAGTGGCCTGTTTCTTCTGTTATGCCCCCCGCTAAAGCCCTTCTCATTCTCAGCATCTCAGGAAGAGGCTGGCGGAAGCCCAGGACAGAATCAGTGGGGACGACCGGTTGGCTGGAAGCCCCATATTGCTGCTCCTCCACGGCGACCCCAGCCCCATGCTGACCTTTCCCTCGGGGTGTCCCACCCACCACAACTCCTTCTGGAGTCTGCACAGGACCGTGACCGTGGAGAGCTTCTCTCAGCTGGTGGGGGAAGCGAGGGGACGGAGTCCGTTCCCCCTGCTCCAGCTGTTCCTGAAGAAGGTGCCCATGCTTATGCTAGATGCTACCTTATTTAGCAGACATGCTAACATGGGTGACTTGCAGTTATGCAGTTCATTTGTATCTCCAGTGGAGGACGTGCTACAGTAGATGTTTATTCCAGTGGCAGTATTAATAATCAGTACATGTCTCTTATAGATGGTTGCAATATTCATACAACTTGATGATAAACCTGCAGATTGCTCTATACTGTAGGCTCTGCATAGTGGCTGAGTCCACATGTCATTGTCATCACACAGTTGGCATAAACACAGTCCCAAAGTACAATGTGTTCTTGTAACATCCCTGGATAGAGTAGAGTAAAGATGACACTACAAACTGACACTCTAAGTTAATAGAATATATACAGTAGAATATATGTAAAATACCTATGGCTAAATAGACATCAGTAAAGTTGTTGTTGTTTGTTTCCATGTGAAATGTAGGCTGTACAGCCATTTGAGACTGCAATGTGATTAAGGGCTATATAAATAAAATTGACTTGACTTGACTAAAGAGTAGTTGGTTATATGGCAGGCTTAAAGTGGACCCTATGTGAGTTCCTAGCACTAGATGTCTCAAATCAAAACAAATGCTCCGTGGCACACACAATAACATGCACGTACGGCCGGGCCAGCTATGAAAACAAACTACAAGCACACAGAGGGAGTGTAATGTTATTCTCTTATAGGCACTAATGGATGCACTAATGGACAGAAATCCCCTTGTAATTTGATGTTGCAACACTCAACAGAGAGCTCAAGAGAAGCTATAGTAACTAAGTACAGTAAATGTGGAGTATATAAGCATATTTGTAACCACTTGAGTAAAATGTTACTTAGTGTACAGTACCTTTAACAACTGTCAGTGGTGTTGTCGTCCACCTCGGCACCATCGACCTTTCAACAGTTTCTCTGCGTCTTTTTCTTAGATACGGTGTGTGAGGCAGTTACAACACCTACCGGAGCTGGCGGCTTTGCAGTCCGATCTTCTGAGGGTGTTTCCACTGGCGTCAAATGCAAAGGCCCAGACGGTTGGCCAGTTGCTGCAGCAAATGCCAGCAGGTATTTAGTATACAGTATACAGTGTGCATGTACAGTATACTGTATAGACAAACATGTAGCGCCATGTAAGGTAGTGATGGAAGCTCCCACCACATGTATTTAGTGTAAATGTATATGTATTTGTCTTTCTTGATAGGTTACCAGAAGAAGGTACTGAATGAACGCGTGACGAGATTCATTGAGGTGTGGAGTTACCTGCGACTGGATGTGGCCAACAACTGTAAGCATTTTCACACAGCAAAACTGAATGTCTATAAAAGATTGACATCAGTGTCGTTACTGAGATCACAGATCTTTTACAGCTTGAGCATGTCCTCATTGCCTTACACTTCTACAGTGGTATCTGGAGATTATATGAGTATATGTTGATATGTAAATTGTCTCTAAATCCAGTCCAATCTCCACCTAATACACCGTGTGCCTATATCAACAGACATATATGTATGTCTATATATGTAAATCCAGTCCAGTCTATATCAACAGACATATATGTATGTCTATATGTAAATCAAGTCCAATCTCTACCTAATACACCGTGTGTCTATATCAACAGACATATATGTATGTCTATATATGTAAATCCAGTCCAATCTATATCAACAGACATATATGTATGTCTATATGTAAATCAAGTCCAATCTCTACCTAATACACCGTGTGTCTATATCAACAGACATATATGTATGTCTATATATGTAAAACCAGTCCAATCTTCACCTAATACACCATATGTCTATATCAACAGACATATATGTATGTCTATATATGTAAATCAAGTCCAAGCTCTACCTAATACACCGTGTGTCTATATCAACAGACATACGTATATGTATGTCTATATATGTAAATCCAGTCCAATCTATATCAACAGACATATATGTATTTCTATATATGTAAATCCAGTCCAATCTCTACCTAATACACCGTGTGTCTATATCAACAGACATATATGTATGTCTATATATTTAAATCCAGTCCAATCCCTACCTAATACACAGTGTGTCTTTATCAACAGACATATATGTATGTCTATATATGTAAATCAAGTCCAATCTTCACCTAATACACCGTGTGTCTATATCAACAGACATATATGTATGTCTATATAATTTAAATCCAGTCCAATCCCTACCTAATACACAGTGTGTCTATATCAACAGACATATATGTATGTCTATATGTAAATCAAGTCCAATCTCTACCTAATACACCGTGTGTCTATATCAACAGACATATATGTATGTCTATATATGTAAATCCAGTCCAATCTATATCAACAGACATATATGTATGTCTATATGTAAATCAAGTCCAATCTCTACCTAATACACCGTGTGTCTATATCAACAGACATATATGTATGTCTATATATGTAAA